>JAEMOT010001046.1:5130-116347 GCA_019297695.1 Apostasia ramifera | reverse complement strand
GGAATGCTCAGCTCAGACAGAGGGGCAATGGGGGCCTCCATTGGCCAACTACGCGATGGAGGTGGTTGGTTTGCTTTCGGCAAGTCGCAGCTTCATGGAAAAAGGAAGAGTTGCGATCCCCACACTTAGCCCACTTCACTTTGGCCCTTTGTAGCCACCAAGTCTCAAGTCTGCTAAGTGTGGTGTTGTAATCTGCAATCAACTGTAAGAGGCAATCCAACTCACTGTCACTCAGGCCAGTGTCGATGGACTCCCTTAGTTGAAGCTCCGCAATTCTGCTCTCAAGGTCTTTGGCTATGGCATGGACATCTCCAAACTTCTCCCGACTCCAAATCTTAAGGGCGCGAAGTGTACGGGCGAACTTGGGGTTGAGAATGGCAGGCGGGCTATCGTGGGCAGGTTTATGCCATTCCCTAACCACAATCTCCTTGGAACCATCTTCGTCAAGCCAGACATCTTCAAATTTCAGGATGCCGCCTTGCGATTTAAACTCCAGGTTTCTACCTTGAACCAAAAGCGGGCAATGACCTGACCCAATTCTTGTAAGGTGAGTAACAGCAGAGCCCAGGAGAGCAGATAAAGCCGTTGAGTTGAAGCAGACTCTGTCCAATCTAAACAACATATGAGCTTTGCCCTTTTTGTTGTTGCACCAACTATAACGCTGCCCTCCATTCCAGCCATCATGAAGATCATTAATGGTTATAAAGCTGGCAAATTCATTATGGGCCTCCGCAGGGATGAAAGGCTTGCCTCCTCGCGTGTCTTCTTGCAAAAGGATGCAGTTAAAGTCACCTCTCACAATGGCCGGAGTTTCCGCATCCAACAATTGGGAAATGCTATCCCAAATTATACGACGCTTGATGTAATCTTTGTCAGCATAAACAACACAAATATGCCAAATATGTTGACCCGTAACAGTAGCCTGAGCAACAACAACTTGTTTGTTGGAGTGAATGATCTGGAGCCGGGTGATGTGGTTGAGCCAACACACAATAATGCCACCAGACTTGCCCTCTGAAGGGCCAAGCCAGAAGCCTAATGCCTGAAGTCCTAAACTTGAAGCATCAAGCCCAAATCCTAAAGCCAAGCCCAAATCCTAAAGCTCGAAGCTCAAAGCTCCATGAACAAAGCCTGATGATTGAAGATTGAAGCTCGAAGCTTGATGATCAAAAGGCTCAAAGCCTGAAGCCTGAAAGCCCAAGCCCGAAGACTGAAGGCCTAAGCTTGAATCCAGAAGCCCAAAGTTCGAAGACCGAACACCGAAGCTTGAACCCCAAACACCAAAAGATAATGCCCGAAGCTCGAGGCTCAAATCCCAAATCTTCAAACTCTAAGGCCAAAGTCCAAAGGACAAAGCCTAAAATAAAAAGCATGAAGCCTAATGCCCAAGCTTAAAATTCGAAGCCCAAAGCACAAAAGCCCATGCCTAATGCTCAAATCCGAAAAGCCTAGGCCGGAAGCTTGAACCCTCCATGTGCAAGACTAATGACTATAGCACGAAGCCTAAAGCCCAAGCCTAAAAGGTCATGCCTAAAGCCAAAAGTCCCATGCTAGAAGCTTGATGTAAAGTCTGAAGACCGAAATTGCAATACCAAGGCTCGAAGGTCCATGCCCAAAGCCTAGAACCCGAAGCCCAAAGTTCGAAGGCCAATGCCTAAACCCTGAAGCCCAAAGTTCAAAGCTCTAAGCCTAAACATCGAAGGCCAAGGCCAAAAGGTCAATGCCCAAAGCCTAAAGCCTGAAGCCTGAATCCAGAATCTTATAGCCCGAAGCACAAAGTGCGAAGGCCAATGGCCCAATGCCAAAACCTAAAGCTTGAAGGTCTAAGCCCAAATACTGAGCCGAAAAACACAAGCCCGAAGACGGAAGGCCAAACCTTGAATCCCAAAGTTCGAAGGCCTAACCTTAAATCCCAAAGCCCAAAGTTTGAAGGTCGAGGCTTGAAGCCTGAACCACAAATACCGAAAGACAAAGCCTACAAGCCAAAGCTCAAATTCTAAAGCTTCAAGCTCAAATCCTAAATCCCGAAAATACAAAGCATAAGGCATAAAGCCAGAAGCCAGAAGCCTAAATACCTAAGTTTGAAGCCAAAAAGCTTGAAGGCCTGAGCCAAAAGCCTAAGGCCTAAAGTCGAGTGCACAAGCTCGAAAGCTCAAAAATTGAAGCCCAAACCACTAAAAACAAAGCCTAAATGCTAAAGCCTGCTGACCTAATCCTAAAGGCCAAAGCTTCATTGATGAATGCCTAAGCCCGAAGCCTGAAGCCCGAAGCCCGAAGCTCGAAACCCAAGGCCAAAGGGTCAGGCCCTTAGTCCCTGTGTCTTCAGGCTTGGGTTCAGGCTTGGGTTCAGGCTTTTAGCTTCAGGTTTAAGAATTTGGGCTTCTAGCTTCGGCCATCGGCCTTCGGAATTTAGCTTCAAGTTTTTGGAAATTGTCCTTAGGATTCGATCTTCTAGTTTACACATAGTGTTCAAGCTTCAGGCTTAGGCCATTAGGATTCATGCTTCATGTATAGGCTTTTGCACTTTGGGCTCCAAGCTTCTGGTTTGGACATTTCGGCTTTAGGCTTGGGCTCCAGTCTTGGGACTTCAGCTATTGTGGTTTAAGCTTCATGATTTGAGCCTTGAGCTCTGGGCCTAGTCTTTTAGTATTTAGGAAAAGGCTCACTCCTGAAGCTCGACGCCCAAAGCGTGAAGCTAGAAGGCCGATGCCCGAAGCTTGAAGCCCAAAGCCCTAAGTCCGAATCACAAAGCCTATAGGACCATGTATGAATCCCAAAGCCTAAAGGACTAAGACTAAAGGACAAAGCCTCAAGCCCCAAGCCATGTTCTTAAAGGTCAAAGCCCATTGCCTGTAGCTTGAAGCACAAATTCTGATAGCATAAGCCTGATGCTCGAAGCTCAAAGCTCGAAGCCTCATGCCTAAAGGCACAAACCTGAAGCCTGAAGCCTGAAACTTGAAGCTTAAAGCTCGAAGACTAAAACCAAAAGTTCGAAGGCCAAAAGTACAAGCTCATACTTTAAGCCCGACTACCAAAACCTGAAGCTCAAAACCCAATGCTTAAAGCTTATAGCTCAATGGCCCAAGCACGAAGCTCATAGCCTAAAGTCCGAAGGTCAATTTCTAAAGCTTATATCTTGGAGGTGTGTCCCCGAAGCCTGAAGCCATAAAGCTGTAAGCCTGAAGGCTCATACCTAAAGCTGGAATGACGAACAATAAAAGCTAAATGCCGAAGATCGAAGGTCTAATCTCCAACGGCCGAAGGCTTTAAGCCTGAAGCTAGAATCCTATGGGCTAATGGTTTAATCTCGAAGCTGCAAGGCCAAAGGACCAAGCTTGAAACCCCAAGTGCACAGGCCAAAGCCCAAGCTCATAGGTCGATTGCCCAATCCGAAAGCCCGAAGTTCAAGGCCCTAATCTCGATGCTCGAATAATGAAGCTTGTAGCTCATAGACCCAAGACTAAGTCCTAAAGCCTGATACCCCAAGCCCAAAGGTCGAAGTTCGAAGCCCAAAGCCATAAGAGCAAAGCTAGAAAGCCCAAGCTAAATGCCTGACACCTGTATCCTGAAGGCCTAAGCCTGAAGCTTAAAGACTAAACACGAAGATCCATGCCCAAAGCCTGAAGCCCAAGCTCGTAGCCCTACTATTAAAGCCCAAAGGCCCAAGCTCAATGCGTGAAGCCTGAATCCTGAAGGGCCAAGATTAAAGCGCCATTGCTAAAAGCCAAAATGCGAGGTCCATAACCTGAAGCTTGAAGCCTAAAGCCCAAAGGCTTGAAGCCTAAAGCCCAAAGGCTTAGAGCCCAAAGCATAAAGCCTGAACCCCAAAGCCCAAAGCTGCAAGCCCAAAGCCCAAATGCATAAGTTCGAAGCCCAAAGTTTGTACGGCTAAGCATAAAGCCCAACGCTTGAAGGCCAAAATCAAAAATTTGAAGAGATTCATAGTGCGACCCACTGTGAATCATCATTCTCAGCAATCCAGGTCTACAAACCTTCAGGATCAAAGTCGGCTACTGCCTCCACTCAGGGGAGTAATGCTCCAGCTCGACAGGTATAACACCGTCCATCCCGAAGGCCAGAGAGAAGGGAGATTCCTAGGTAACTTCTAATAGGGAGGTGTTATAGGCCCAAAGAGTGCCTGGTAGCTCGTCTGGCCTCCAGATTTTGGCACTGTCGAGGCGCTTCTTCAAGATATTCAGGATATTTTTGTTGGCAGCTTTGACTTGGCCGTTCGTGTGAGGATGCCATATAGAGGCATATTTAAGGTTGATCTAATGCTTGCCATAGAAGTCGAGGATCTGCTGATTGGTGAAAGGTGTGCCGTTATCTGTGATAATCACCATGGGAACCTCATATCTGCAGACAATGTTTGCCCATAGAAAGTTCTCAACACTCTGGGCAATGAGTTGAGCAAGAGGCTTTGCTTCTATCCATTTTGTGAAGTAATCAACAGCGACCAGCACCCATTTGTAGCTCTAGATGGTTGTAGGCATTGGCCCCAGAAAGTCGAGCCCCCAAAAGGCAAATGGCCATGATGAGTTGATGGGCCTAAGGTAACCAGCGGGTTGCCTCCGCATGTCAGCGTAGTACTGCCATTGAGGGCACTTCTCTACCAATGCTTGAGCATCCTTATGGATGTTGGGCCAAAAGTATCCTTGGCGCAGGATTCGTATAACCAGACTTCGGCCTCGAGTATGAGTTCCACATTCCCTTTTGTGGATGGACTCCATGACTTCTTGAGCTACCTCAGACCTTAGGCATTTAGTGAGCGGCCTGGCATAGGATCTTCTATACAATTCCTCGCCGACGAGAACGTATTTGGCACATTTGAGCCTCACCCTTTTGGCTTCTTGTTGATTGCTGGGCTGAACCCCATTCTTTAGATAGTTGATGATTCTATCCATCCAGCAAGGTGTTTGCTCAGAGCTATGGATTTTCGTGCACTCGTAGTTGGGCTTTTTGAATATTTGATGCTGATGAAAGTCGGGGAGCCCCACTTTTGCGAGATGCTCTACCACCTGGTTCTCCTCTCAGGGAATATGTATCAGGGAGAATTTGTCAAACTTGGAGATCAAGGATTAGGCCTTTACCAGATACTTCTTTGAAACCTCATTCTTTGTTTCGTAGGCATGATTGACTTGATTGACAACCAGCTGAGAGTCACTAACACTTGTATGTGTTTTACTGACATCCCAAGGGCGAACTCCAGCCCTATAATGAGAGTTTTATATTCACCTGATTATTGGTAACTTTGAACTGAAGAATTATCGCTCAATGTAGGGCGACTCCCATGGGGCTGTTGAGAAGAATTCCAACTCCCTGAGATTGAAGTCTAGAAGCACCATCAACATGGAGAGACCATGGAATGACCTTGCATTTCATGGTCATTAACTCTAAAGTGGAAAGTTCAGCAACTAAGTCGGCCAGCACTTGAGCTTTGATTGCTAACCACGGAGTGTATTTGATATCAAATTCACCAAGTTCAATGGATCATTTGAGGAGTCTTCCTGAGACTTCGGGGGTGTAATACCTTTAGGAGAGGCTGGTCAGTGACTATCTGGATGGTATGCGACTAGAAGTATGGACGCAACTTTCTTGCTGCCACCAGAAGAGTGAGAGCAACCTTCTCCAGCATGGGGTATCGGGTTTTCGTGTCGAGAAATATATGGCTGATGTAGAAGATAGGGCAGTGGATCCCCTTATCTTCGTTTACAAGGACAGCCGAGACTGCTGCATCTAATGCCCCTAGGTAAAGAGAAAAAACCTCCCCTATTTTTGGTGCCACAAGCATTAGCGCAGTGGTAAGGTACTTCTTCAGCTCCGTGAAGGTAGTGTCATATTCATCGATCCATTGATCTTTCTCGCCATTGCAAAGATACCGGAAGAACGACAAACACCTATCACCATCCTTAGAGATGAATCTTCCCAGGCGTTGACTCGTCCTATAACCTTCTGAATCTCCTTTAGTGATCGGGGAGAAGGCATGTTGAGGACTGCCATAATTTTATCTGGGTTAGCTTCTTTTCCCCTGCCCGATATTAGATAGCTCAAGAATTTTCCTGAAGCTGGATTGAAAGTACATTTGGTGGGATTGAGCTTGAGATCGAACTATCGGAGAGTGTCAAAAGTCTCTTTGAGATCCGTAAGGTGTTCCTCCATGCTCCGACTCTTGACTAGGATGTCATCAACATATGCTTCTAGATTTCTCCCCCTTTGCCCTTTGAACACGGCGTCGATCATGCGCTGATAAGTGGCGCCGGCATTTTTGAGACCAAAGGGCATAACATTGTGGCAATATGTATCGAAATTCATGATGAAGGCCATTTTCTCTTCGTCCTCTTTGGCCATTCGGATTTGGTGGTATCCTGAGATGGCATCTAGGAAACTCATCACATTGTACCTAGAGGTGCGATCTAGCATCGTATCAATGCGTGGTAGAGGGTATGCGTCTTTGGGACAAGCTCGGTTGAGTGCTCGGAAGTCCACACACATTTTCTACATTTCATTGGCTTTTTTTACCATGACAATATTAATAAGCCACTGTGGGTATCAGACTTCCCTGATGTAGCTTATCTTCAATAGTGTGTTAATCTCTTCTTCGACAGCATTCTGCCTTTCTCCTGCCATGACCCTTTTTTTTTGCTTCGTGGGAATGGCATCAACAGATATATTCAAATGATGCTTACAGGTAGCCCTATTGACTCTCAAGATATCTTTGAGGGACCAAGCAAAGACATCTATATACTCAAAAAGCAAAGTAGTGACATCTGCTTACTGATTTGCATTCATAAAAGAAGATATATTTATAATTTTAGAAGAACATTCTCCCCCTACTGGTACATTGATAACTCCTTTTTGTGGTATGACAAGTTGAGACTCCCTTGGGTCCAGTTGGTCAACAACGAGCTGCGCAGAGATCTGAAAATATCGGGTGGCCTGCTAGAGATCTGCTCTAATGGTGACAATGCCGCTAGAGGTAGAAAATTTCGCGCAGAGGTGGGGCGTAGAGATCACCATTCCGAAAGAGTTGAGCATTGTTCTCTTGAGGATGGCGTTGTAGCCCAACTTGGCTCTAATGACCGCTAAGTTCACCATGCTCATGGCATGGCCATTATCATCAAGAAGGAGACCGACAGAGAGATGAATCCTAGTGACTGAACCCTTTTTCCAGACAAACCCAACAAAGTGGTTCCCGCATGAAGAAGGTTTATTTCTTTGAGACCCATCTAGAGGAAGACATATTCAAATAGGATATCGGTCGCACTTCCTGAATTGAGGAGTACTAGCTGAACGTCGAAATTGGTGACATAGGCAGTGACCACTATCGGATCGATTGCACAGGCGGGAAAGATCTTCATGATGAAAAATGAGTAGGATGGAAGAAGAGGGTTGATGAGAGATGCCTCCTACTTCGATCACCTGGCGGCGTGCAGTGGCAGGGTCAAGGCTAAAGATGGCGTAGATTGTTCTTGCTGTGGGGGGATAGGACCGCATCGGTTGACTAGGGTCTGGCAGTGGTGAGACCCAAGTTGGAGCCCTCACGCCTGCTAGGGCCTTGCCCTTTTGTGCGATATTGAATGTTGGGGCCATTAGCATGAACTCTTCTAGCTTGCTCTGATCCGCCAACTTGTTGAGCTGGGCCCTCAATGCTCAGTACTTGTGAAACTTGTGCCCATAGTTCTCGTGAAACTCATAGTAGTTGTTCGGGTCCATTCTGGTCGGTGGTGTCAGTTTGGGTCCTACAGGATGAATCCAACTTTACTTTACGACCGCCGCATATACTTCAGTAAGCGGCCGAAAAAAGAAATGCTTTTGCTCATGGTTCAGTCATGGTCTCCTTTCGTTCCTACCATAGCTTCTACCTCTGCGGGTCATCATGGACGATGATTCGTCACTCCAATATTTCCTCTTCTTCTCCTTCTTGGCTCCAAAAACATCTGGTGGGGAGGCCTCGGTGTCTTCTAGCAGTACAAACTGGCTGGTCTTGGCAACCAGCTTCAGATAGCTCCGCATTTTAGCCAGTTAGAGGGATTTGGATAAGTCACCACTCTTAAGACCCCTCCGATAATTGTGTATAGCCACAGCAAGATCCACATCTTTTGCTTCTGCTACAACGGCGAAGAAGTAGTTTGTGTAGTCTCGTAGACTTTTCTTCTCGCCTTGCTTGATATTGGCGAGCACCATATCAGAGACAATCATTCATGTTCGACCGATGAAGCGAGCGATCAGCTCCTATTTTAGGTGTACATAAGAGTAAATATGACCTCTAAGTAGCTTGATGAACCAGTTGAAAGCTGATCCTTTCAGGGTATTAGCTACGAGGTGGCATTTGGTAGCTTCGTCGGGTTGACGATAGCGAACTGCGGCCTCAAACCCCTAAATGTGCTCACGGGAGTCTGTAGCACCCCTGTAGGCTTCAAGTCAGGGTGGCCTGAAGTCTTCTAGGATTGGCGCCTCCCAAATAGCCTCAGAGAAAGGTGCATTGCTATCTAGCAGGCCAAAAAAGAGATCAGGTCTGTATTGGAGGGCCTGAGCACCTAGGAAGAGGAGATTCCATCGAGCGAGAAAAGGAGGAAAAGCTAGAGGAAAGAAGACAGGTTGAGATAGTGGACATAGTGAGAGAGGATGTCTAGGTGGTTGAGAAGACCTAGACATCTGAATAGAGGGTGCTGCGATTGGCAGGAGAGGCACAGGGGATGCCTCAACCAGTAGGAGCTGATCACGGGCTGCCGTAACCAGTGGGAGAGGATCAGGTGCCGTTGCAACTGACAAAAGAGGATTAGGGGCCGTCACAACCGGTGAAAGAGGCTCAAGCGATAACATGGCAGCGTAAACTGGCTGAGTCTGCTTGAGGATCACACCCTGTTGTGCTGTAAGACTAGTAACCAGATCGGTAAGGTTGGCTAGCATCCCTTGTAACTCCGAGATGCGGGTACCTCTATAAGAAGAAGTGGATCCAGCGTGACGTTGGGATATGGAAGCTGAAGCTTCATCACCCGGTGCCCTGACAGAAGGCTCACCCATATGCGTGTTGAGGGCTGCGGAGTTGGTTCTATGTGTTCTAGTCACCATCTTCTCGGAGTCTCAATGAAAGCACCAAAAAAAATTGACGTGGGATACAAGGGGTCCCAAAAGAAAGATAAATGAAGAGAGTCTCGAGAGACGGCGGTACGCAGTGAGCTAAGCCTAATAATTAAGGCTCAAAGTAATATGCATCCAGAATAGCACACAGATATTTAAGGTAGTTCAGAAAGAAAATCCCCTACGTCCACTGAGCGATCAGCAAGAAATAATTTCACTAAAAAAAGGAAGGTTGTTATCGAAAAGACCAATACAGTGAGCTAACAGAAGAGAGAGAGAGAGAGAGAGAGAGAGAGCTTTCTTCTCTTGACCTCTTAATACAAGAGAGATCTCGCGATTCTGACCAACAACCCAAAGCTAAAAACTGAGAGAGCCCCCTTCCTTGAAGCCTGTTCAAGGGTATTTATAGGCGAGAGGAAGTGAAGCTTAGTCCGGGTTTCCTAGAGCAGGATGACATAAACAAATACCGAGTTCACATGAGGGGTCCCATCGTGCCGGCCATCGGCGAAGCTGGAAGTGGTGGAAGTAAAGCTTGACTTCTTGATCTTGGCAATCCTTCTAGGGGTTTGTGATGGTTGAAGCATGTGAGCCCTTGGTTTGCATGACAGGAAGAGGCATGCTGCATTGGAAATGGCACGGTCGTGGCATGCCGAGGGAGACAGGTGCAGCTGAGAGTTATCGTCATTGATGTTGTTAGGATGGTCTTCGAATCATCATAGACAATGGTTGGCCGAACCCTCGTGGCTGAGGTTTGGGACCTGCGAGAATAATAATTATTAAATAAGAAGTTAGCGCCATTTGGGAGCCACGTGTATCACTGAGATGCAGCGTTGGAACAACGTGTTAATAGTTTGTGAGTGGCCTCACTTGTAGAAAGTGACATCTAGTATATTAGTGTCATTGCGAGTCTCTCTGATGGAGTTTTCCATAAAGAATTCATCATTGGTGATTGGGAAGTTAGGTATAGGCGTGGAGTCTGTTTGTTAGTTGAACCAACTAATATTACCAGTATCTTTCCTTTCTCTGTGTTTTCTTCATAATATTTGCATATTCGATTTTGATTTTTTTAAAATGTACCCCTTTTGGGCGTGTCCAGGGAATTGGTGCTAGATCCTTTGATTAAGTAGTAACTTAAAATGATTCATGACATAACTGATCTTACTCGGTTCTAAGTAATCCAATGGATAATCTACTGTACATCCACCTTTATTCGACAATGCTTCTTTTGTGTTTTGGAAAATGAGAAACGTTTAGGTTTTAACTTTCGAAGACCGATGCTGCAAGACCTGAGAAAGCCTAAGCTTGAATCCCAAAGCCTGATATTCGAAGGCCAAATCCTGAAGCTCAAATCCTGATAGCCTAAGCATGAAGCTTGAACTAGCTTGAAGACCAAAAACTTGAAGACCGTAGCCCGAAGCCTGAAGCTCGAAGGGTGAAGGCAAATGGCTAAAGCTAGAAGCCCAAATTCCTAAGCCTGAAGCCAAAAGCCTGAAGGCCCAAGCCCGCCACAAGGCCTAAATACGAAGCTTGAATTCCAAAGGCCCAAGCTTGAAGACCGAAGCACAATGGTCGAACGCATTAGCTTGAATTCCAAAGCTCAAAGTCTGAACACTAAATACCGAAAGACTAAGCCCGAAGCCCCAAGCTCAAATCCCTAAGCTTCAAACTCAAAGGCAAGAGGCCCAAGCTTAAAATAAAAGGTATGAAGCCTAAAGCCGAAACACCCAAGCCTGAAGTTTGAAGCTCAAAGCACAAAAGCCCATGCCTAAAGCTTTGGGCATGGACCTTCGAGCTTAGGGGTTTGAGATTTAGCCTTCGAACTTTGGGCTTCGGGCTCTAGGCTTTGGGCCTAGACCTTCGAGCTTTGGTTTTGTAATTTCCATCTTTGGGCTTTGGAATTCTGGCATCAAGCTTGGGCTTTGGTCGTCGGGCCTTGGGCTTGGGACTTTAAGTTTCAGGCTTCTAGCATGGGCCTTCGGGCTTTGGGCATGACCTTCTGTGCTTGGGCATTGGTTTTTGAGCTTTGGGCTTCGGCCTTGGGCATTCGTCCGTCGGGCTTTGGCCTTTATGCTTAGGCCATCAGGCTTCGACCTTAAGGCTTAAACTTTAATGGTTTGGGGTTCAGTTGTTCGGGCTTTGGCTTTAGGATTTGAGCTTCAAAGTTTGCTAATTGTGGCTTCAGGATTTGGGCTTGAGGCTTTGAGTTTAGAATGTCAGGCATTGGGCTTTTGGCTTGTCCCTTCGCACTTTGGGCTTTGGGATTTGGGTTTTGGGCTTCAAGCATGAGCCTTCATATTTTAAGCTTCAGTCTTTGGGATTTGGGCTTAGAGCTTCAGGTTTTGGGGATGAGACTTTGGGTATGGAGCTTTAGGCTTTGGCATTCGGGCATTGGGCTACAGGCTTCATGCCTTGGGATTCAGGTTTTGAGCTTCAACTTTGAAGATAAGTCATCGAGGTTCGTGCTTTATGCTTCTGGCTTGGGCCTTTGGGCTTAGGGCTTTGGGCTTAGGGCTTTGGGCTTAGGGCTTTGGGCTTAGGGCTTTGGGCTTAGGGCTTTGGGCTTTAGGCTTTGGGCTTTGGGCTTTAGGTTTGGGACTTCAGGTTTTGGCTTGGTCCTTAGTGGTTTGGGCTTCAATTTTTAGGCTTTCGCGGCTTCAGGCTTCAGCCTTTATGCTTCATGGTTCGTGTATTGGGCATTAGGATTTGAGCTTTAGAGTTCGGGAATTGTGCTTGGGCCTTTGGGCTTTAGGATCTGGCATCGGGATTCAGGCCTTAAGATTTGGGTTCATTTTTCGACCTTCAAGCTTTAGGGCTCGATCTTGGGTCTTGGACCTTTTGGCGTTGAGCTTTTGGGCTTCGGGCTTCAGGCTTTGGTCTTCACGAATGACCATTCGAGCTTCAATTTTTAGCCTTCGAGCTTTTGGCATTAAGCTTTGGTCTTTAAGCTTTTCGCTTTGGCCATAAGCTTTGAGCCTCGACCTTCGGGCTTCAGGCTTTGGACTTGGGGCTTGGGGCTTTGGGCTTTGGGCCTGGGATTTGGGCCTGGGCCTTCTGATGTCAGACGTTGGGCTTGGGCCTTCAAGCTTTCGACCTTTGGGCTTTGAGTTTCAAGTTTTGAGTTTAGGCCTGTGGCTTGGGCATTCAGACTTTTGGCTTCAGGTTTGAGAATTTGGGCTTCTAGCTTCGGCCATGGGACTTCGGCCTTCCAGCTTCAAGCTACGAGCTACTATCTTCGGGCGTCGGTTTTAAAGCTTGTACATAGAGGGTTCAAGCTTCAGGATTAGGCCATCAGTATTTGAGCTTCAGGCATGGGCGTTTGCACTTTGGGCTTTAAGCTTTAGGCTTGGGCATTTGGGCTTTAGGCTTTAGGCCTTTGGCCTTTGAGTTTTAAGCTTTGGACTTGAGCTTCGGGCTCCGAGCTTAGTCTTTTAGTTTATGGGGTTCAGGCTTCGGGTTTGCGCCTTCAAACTTCGGGCTCCAGGATTCGAGTTTAGGCCTTCGATCGTTGGGTCTTTAAGTTTTAGGCTTTAGGCTTTAGTCATCGGATTTGGGACTTCAATATTTAGGCTTCTGGCATGGGCGTTTGAGCTTTGGGCCTCGGGCATGACCCTTTGGCTTTGGGCTTTGGGCTTTGGGCTTCGGGCTTCGGGCTTAGGCATTCATCCATCGGGCTTTGGCCTTCGGGCCTAGGCGTACAGCATTTAGGCTTGGTCTTTAGTGGATTGGGCTTCGATTTTCGGGCTTTGGCCTTCCAATTCTGGGCTTGAGGCTTCAGTCTTTAAGCTTCGTGGTTCGGGTATTGGGCTTTAGGATTTGAGCTTTAGAGTTCAGGAATTGTTCTTGGGCCTTCGGGCATTGGGATTGGGCATCGAGATTCGGGCCTTAAGATTTGGGTTCACATTTCAACCTTCAAGCTTTCGAGCTTGATTTTGGGTCTTCGACCTTTTGGCATTGAGCTTTTAGGCTTCGAGCTTCGAGCTTCGGGCTTTGGTCTTCGCGAATGACCATTCGAGCTTCGATTTTTAGCCTTCGAGCTTTTGGCTTCAAGCTTGGGTCTTTAAGCTTTTTGCTTTTGCTATCAGCCTTTTAGCTTCGAGCTTCAGGCTTCAGGCTTCGCGCTTGAGGCTTGGGGCTTTGGGCTTTGGACCTGGGCTTTGGGCATGGGCCTTCTGATGTCAGACGTTGGGCTTGGGCCTTCAAGCTTTCGACCTTTGGGCTTTTGGTTTTAGGTCTCGAGTTTAGGCCTATGGCTTGGGCATTCGGACTTTTGGCTTCAGATTTAAGAATTTGGGCTTCTAGCTTCGGCCATGGGCCTTCGGCCTTCGAGCTTCAAGCTATGCTTGAAGCCCAAAGCGCAAAGGCCCATGCCTAAAGCCAGAAGACCCAAGACCAAAGCATGAAGCTGGATCCTCGAAACCTTAAGCATGAAGCCTGCATCTTGAAGGCCAAAGCCCATAGCCCATAGCCCATAGCCCATAGCCCATAGCCCATAGCCCAATGCCCGAAGCTTGGAGCTCAAAGCCCAAGCTCAAAGTTCAAAGCTTAATGCCCTAAAGAGCAAGTTTAAAGCCCAAAGCATGAAGGTCCTATATCTGAAGCCTGAAGTTAGAAGCTCAACAACCGATGCCAAAAGCCTGAAGCCGAAAGACTCAACACCAAAGCCTCATAATTGAATTCTGAAACACAAAATTCCAAGCCCGATGCTAGAAACTTGAAGCTCAAAAGCTTTAAGCCCGAAGATCCAAGTCAGAAGCCTGAAGGCTGAAAGCCAAAGTCTGATGTTGAAAACATGAAGCCCAAAGCTGAAAGCTCGGAGGCTGAAAGTCAAAGCCCTAAGCCCGAAACCCAAATCCCTAAGCGCGAGGCTTGAAGCCCGCAGTTTAAAAAGCCAAACTTTGAATCCCAAAGCTAAAGACATATGCTCAAACCCCGCAACGCGAAGCCCAGATCTAAGCACGAAAGCCCAAACCTTAACCCAAAAGCCTGAAGGCTGATGCGCCAAGCCTGAAGCCACATGGTGCTGGACCGAAGGGTGAAAGCGGAAGCCCAAAGCCCGAAGCCTGAAGCCTGAAGCCCGAAGCCAAAAGCCCGAAGCCTAAAGCCTAAACCATGAAACCCTAAACTCGAAGGCTAAAGCATGAAGTATGACATAGACGGCCAACAACCGGATGGCATAAGGTCAAAGCTGAAGCCCCAAAGGCCTAAGCCCAAAGCCCAAGCACAACTAGCAAAGTCTGAAGCTCAAATCCTAAAGCCAAAGCCTAAATAATGAAGGCAAAAAGTTGAAGCCTCAAGCCTGAGATCGAAAGGCCAAAGCCTAAAAACCGAACCCCAAACCACTAAAGACCAAGCCTAAAGGCCGAAGCCTGATGGCCTAAGCATGAAGGCCAAAGTACGACTGACGACTGCCCAAGCCCAAAGCCTAAAGCCTGAATCCCAAAGCACAACCACAAAGTATCATGCCCAAAGCTTGAAGGCCCATGCCGGAAGCCTGAAATTTGAAGACTCAAGCCTAAAGCATGATGGCCAAAGACCAAGCTTGGCAC
Organism: Apostasia ramifera; assembly: GCA_019297695.1. NCBI lineage: Eukaryota > Viridiplantae > Streptophyta > Magnoliopsida > Asparagales > Orchidaceae > Apostasia > Apostasia ramifera. The sequence goes on along the minus strand of JAEMOT010001046.1, from coordinate 101,720 downwards.
CTGAATCCTAAAGCCCAAAGTCCGAAATTGCAAAATCGAAGCTCGATGGCTAAAGTTAGAATCTCAAAGTCTTATGCCTGAAGTCAAAAGTCCGAAGGCCCAAGCCACAGGCCTAAACATAAAGCTTGAAACCCAACCTTAATGCTTGAGATTAGATGGCCCACGGCTAACCTAAAAGTCGAAGCCTGAAGCTTAAAGGCTAATGGCCAAAGCCAAAAGCCTAAAAGGCCTGAGCTCTAAGCCAGAAGGCTTAAACTTGAAGGCTCAAGTCCGAAGCTTGAACTCTTAAGCCCGAAGCCCGAAGCCCGAAGGCCGAAAGATAAACGACAAAAGGTCAAAAACCCAAGACTGAGCGCGAAAGCCCAAATGTCAAAGCTCAAACCCAAAGCTTAAGTCCCAAATCCTGAAGCCCAATCTAAATGCCCGAAGCCTCAAGGACAATTCTCGAACTTTAAAGCTCAAATCCTAAAGCCCAAAACCCAAAGCACGAAGCCCAAAGGTTGAAGCATCAAGACCAAAATCGAAAGGCCAAAGCCCAAAAATTGAAGCCCAAACCACAAAAGACTAAACCTAAATACTGAAGCCTGATGGCATAGGCCCGAAGGCCAAAGACCGATGGATGAATGCTTAAGACCGAAGCCCGAAGCCCGAGGCCAAAGGGTCATGCCCGAGGTCCAAAGCTTAAACGCCCATGCTGGAAGCCTAAATCTTGAAGTTCTAAGCCCAAATCCGACGACCAAAAGCCCAAACCCGCAACTTGATGGCCCAAGCTTTGATGCCTGAAACCTGAAGCCCGAACACCAAAATTACAATACCAAACCGTGAAGGTCCAGGCCCAAGGCCTAGAAACCTATGCCCAAAGCCCAAAGCTCAAATCCCAAATCTTCAAACTCTAAGGCCAAATATGAAAACCTAAAACACAAAGAATGAAGCCTAATGCTCAAAAGCCCAAGCCTAAAATTTGAAGCCTAAATGCCCATGCCTGAAGTTCGAATCCTGATGGCTTAAGCCTGAAGCTTGAAACCATATGCAAGCTTGAAAACCAAACCCTGAAGACCGTAGCCTGAAGCCTGAAGCTTGAAGGCCGAAGGCCAATGGCTAAAGATAGAATCTTAAGCTCGTAGCCAAAAGTCTAAAACATCATGCCTGTAGCCACAAGTTCGAAGGCCTAAAGCCTAAAGCCTAAAGGCCCGAAGCCTGCAGGTCGAAAGCCCAAGCCCGACTACCGAAGCTCAACGACCGATGGCCTAAGCTTAAATCCTGAAGCTCAAAGTTCGAAGGCCCAAGCCCGAAGCCTAAACCCCAAATACTAAAGGACTAAGCCCGAAGCTCGAGGCTCAAATCCGGATGCTTCAACCTCAAAGGCAGAAGTTCCATGACTAAACACAAAGTATGAAGCCAAAAACCCAAATGCCTAAACCCAAATCTTGAAGCACAAAGTGCAAAAGCCAATGCCTGAAGCACAAATCCCGATGGCCTAAGCTTGAAGCTTGAACCCTCTATGTGCAAACTAGAACACCAAAGCTCAAAGACTGTTTCCGAAAACTTGAAGCTTGAAAGCCGAAGACCGATGGTCGAAGCTTGAAGCCGAAATTTTTAAGCCAGAACCTAAAAGCCCAAAGCCCAAGCCTGAAGCCTCAAGGCCTAAACTCGAAACCTCAAGCTCAAATCCTAAAGCCTAAATCATGAAGCTTAATGATCGAAGATCGAAGCTCAAAGCTTAATGAACAAAGCCCGAAGGTCGAAGATCGAAGATCGAAGCTAGATGATCAAAAGGCCCGAAGCCTGAAGCCCGAAAGCCCAAGCCCAAATCCCAAAATCCCTATCTTGAAGTACGAGGGCCAAATCCCAAAGTCCAAAGTCTGGAGGCCCAAGCCCAAATTCAGAAGGCCTAAGATCAAAGCACAAAGCCTTAAGCCTGAACCCTAAACCTCAAAGGTCAATGTCTAAAGCTTGATTCCCCTAGCACAAAGTTCAAATCTCAAATCCTGATCCAATGCACGATGCCTGAATCCTGAACCCTAAACCTCAAAAGTTAATGTCTTAAGCCCAAATGCCTAAGCCTGAATCCCAAAGTGCAAAGGCCCATGCCCAAAGCCAGAAAGCCCAAGACCAAAGCACGAAGCTGGATCCCCGGTACCTTAAGCATGAAGCCTGTATCTCGAAGGCCAAGACATGAAGCCCAAAGCAAATAGCCCAAAGCCTGAATCTTGAAGCTCAAAGCCAAAATCTTGAAGCCAGAATCTCAAAGACAAAAGCTGGAAGCTCAAAGCCCGAAGCCCTGACCATAAAGCCCAAGGCTCATGCCCAAGGTATGAACCTTGAAAGCCCATGCCTGAAGCCTAAAGCCTAAAACCTGAAGGCCTAGGCCCGAAATCCATAGCCCAATTTGGAAGGCCAAAGGTCTACACCTAAAGCCCAAAGTTTGATGCCTATAACGGAATCCCAACGTCCTAGGCCCAAAGCCTGAAGTCCAAAGATGCAAGCATGAAGCAGGAAGCCCGATGGGCTAAGCCTTAAGCCCGAAGCTCGAAGGCCCATACTGAAAGACAAAGCCCAACACTCGAAGCATCTATGTCAAAGCTCGATGCCCAAAGTGATAGGCTCGAAGCCCAAAGGCCCAAGCTCAATGCCCAAACCACTAAAGACCAAGCCTAAAGATCAAAGCCTGATGCCCTAAGCATGAAGGCCAAAGTACGACAGACGAATGCCCAAGCCCGAAGCCTAAAGCCTAAATCCCAAAGCATAAGCACAAAGTGTCATGCCAAAGCTTGAAGGCCCATACCGGAAGCCTGAAACTTGAAGTCTCAAGCCCAAAGCTTGATGGCCAAAGACAAAGCTTGACGTCTGAATCCTAAAGCCCAAAGACCAAAATTGCAAAACCGAAGCTCGATGGCCGAAGCTAGAAGATCAAAGTCTTATGCCTGAAGTCAAAAGTCAAAAGGCCCAAGCCACAGGCCTAAACATGAAGCTTGAAACCCAAGCATAATGCCCGAGATTAGATGGCCCTAGGCCAACCTGAAAGATGAAGCCCAAAGGCTGAAGCCTAAAGCTTAAAGGCTAATGGCAAAAGCCAGAAGTCTAAAAGGCCTGAGCTCTAAACAAGAAGGCCTAAACTTGAAGGCTCAAGTCCGAAGATTGAACTCTCAAGCCCGAAGCTCGAAGCTCAAACACAAAGCTTAAGTCCTAAATCCTGAAACCCAATCTCAATGCCCGAAGCCTCAAGGACAATTCCCAAACTTTAAAGCTCAAATTCTAATGCCCAAAACCCAAAGCAGGAAGCCCAAATGCTGAAGCATTAAGACCAAAATTGAAAGGCCAAAGCCCAAAATTTGAAGCCAAAACCACTAAAGACCAAGCCTAAATACTAAAGCCTGATGGCCTAGGCCCGAAGGCCAAAGACCGATGGATGAATGCCTAAGACCGAAGCCCGAAGCCCGAGGACAAAGGGTCATGCCCGAGGCCCAAAGCTCAAACGCCCATGTCGGAAGCCTAAATCTTGAAGTTCTAAGCCCAAATCCGATGACCAAAGGCCCAAACCCTCAACTTGATGGCCCAAGCTTTGATGCCTGAAACCTAAAGCCCGAACACCGAAATTACAATACCAAAGCGTGAAGGTCTAGGCCCAAGGCCTAGAAACCTATGCCCAGAGCCTGAAGCTCAAATCCCAAAGCTTCAAACTCTAAGGCCAAACACGAAAACCTAAAATACAAAGCATGAAGCCTAATGCTCAAAAGCCCAAGCCTAAAATTTGAAGCCTAAAAGCCTATGCCTAAAGTTCAAATCCTGATGGCTTAAGCCTGAAGCTTGAAACCTTTATGTGCAAGCTTGAAGACCAAACTCTAAAGACCGTAGCCCGAAGCCTAAAGCTTGAAGGTCAAGGGCAGATGGCTAAAGAGAAGCCAAAATTCTGAAACATCATGCCCGTAGACACAAGTTTGAAGGCCTAAAGCCTAAAGGCCCGAAGCCTGCAGGTCGAAAGCCCAAGCCCGACGACCGAAGCCCAACAACCGATGGCCTAAGCCTGAATTCTGAAGCTCAACATTCGAAGGCCCAAGCCCAAAGCCTAAACCCCAAATACTAAAGGACTAAGCCTAGAGCCCGAGCCTCAAATCCTGATGCTTCAACCTCAAAGGCTGAAGCTCCATGACTAAAAACAAAGTATGAAGCCAAAAGCCCAAATGCCTAAACCCAAATCTTGAAGCACAAAGTGCAAAAGCCAATGCTTGGAGCATGAATCCTGATGGCCTAAGATTGAAGCTTGAACCCTCTATGTGCAAACTAGAACACCGAAGCCTGAAGACAGTTTCTAGAAACTTGAAGCTCGAAGGCCGAAGACTGATGGCTAAAGCTAGAAGCCCAAATTTTTAAGCCTGAAGCTAAAAGCCCGAAGCCCAAGCCCGAAGCCACAAGGCCTAAACTCGAAACCTCAAGCTCAAATCCTAAAGCCTAAATCATGAAGCTCGATGATCGAAGATCAAAGCTCGAAGCTTGATGAACAATGCCCGATGGTCGAAGATCGAAGCTCGAAGCTAGATGATCAAAAGGCCAGAAGTCTAAAGCCCGAAAGCCCAAGCCTGAATCCCAAAGTCCCCATCTAGAAGTACAAGGGCAAGAGCCCAAAGTCCTAAGTCTGGAGGCCCAGGCCTAAATTTAGAAGGCCCAAAACCGAAGCATGAAGCCTTAAGCCTGAACACTAAACCTCGAAGGTCAATGTCTAAAGCTTGATTCCCCTAGCCAAAACTTTGATTCGAATCTCAAATCCTAATACCCGATTCTAGGACTAGATGTTTGGTCCCTCGATTTTGACCGCTCCTCTTCTGTACGTGCCTCGACACCGATCTGGATTAGATTACCAGAACTCCCCCTCTACTGTTGGGGCAAAGAGAATCTAGCCAGAATCTCGTCGGAGATTGGACCCCCTTTATGGCTAGATCCTACCACCTCAAACATAGAAAAAATTGCTTTCGCAAGAGTTTGCGTTAGGGTCGATCTAGCACAACCCCTTAAACCTGGTGTTTGGATCAATGGGCCAAAGGGCAAATTCTTTCAACGGGTCGAATATGAAGGCATCACAGTTGTCTGCTTTAATTGTGGAGTTGTAGGCCATAGGGACCAAAGTTGCCCCCTCCTAAGGCCGAAAGTGCAAACTCATACTCCCACCCAATCTACCTCGCTCGCCTTTGACGATCTGATGGACTTTACCAACAGTAGTGCAGCCCCCAGTGAGAATGTATGCATCTCTGCCAACAACTCCACTCAGAATAGTAAGTGCCTGCACAGCCAACCCGACCACGCGGGGGATGCGGCGACAGAATCTGTCGGCCCGTGGATGCTTGTGACCAACAGGCGCAGAAAACCTACTCTGGTTACAAGCAACATTCGCAGCAAGCCTACACATACCCAACCTCTCAAATCAGCACGGCAACAGCAGCGACCTTCCGCCCAGCAATATCGAGTTGTGGGATAGCAAGTCACTGGACCTCAAGCACCACAGAACAGCCAACAACACGGCAAAAATCTGCAGAACAGTGCAGATCCGCAGCAATCTGTAAAATCCCAGCAACGTCGAATTCTGGGATAGCACACACAAGGGCAAAGGCTGATGCAGAACAAGCAAAAAAGCTCTCCAGCGCTGCAGAACAGTGCAGATTTTAAGCAAAGTGCTGTGACGCAGCAACATGTAACTCTAGGACAGCAAAAACCAGTGCAGGAATTATTGCAGAACACGAAGAATGGAAGTGCAGACCCACTAGTCAGTGCAGAATTTCAATCCTGCAGTATTCTGAGTACAAGTTTGATTGCAGCCACCAAAAATCAGCAACCTGGAGGAACAAGGGGCTGCATTGTAGCCGCCCCACTTGAGACTGAAGCCCGTGACAGCAATGTTTCTGTTGTCCAACATAACAACATTTGTGCTGTCCCCGACACGACCTTGGGGGAAGTTGTCATCCAACCATCCATACAAAATGCAGTTTTTTTCTCTGCTGCAGAGCAGCAATCAGAAGGTGCAATAAGTCACATTCATGCTACCGATGTTCAGCATATTAACCCCTTTGCTGTTCTTGATCTAAGCATGGAGGAAGACCATACCAATCCTCTCCTTAGTGTTCAGATGCAGCCCCCATTTGAAACCAAGAAGAAGGCGACACCCCCCATGCGGAAAGCACTTTCCCCCAATGCCACCAAATGCAAGAGTAAGGATCGTATCTCTAAGAAACACTGGGAGAGGGAGTTAGCCAACCTTAAGAGCTCTGTATCCCCAACTAGCGATGGCAGGTTAATTAAAAGAAGAAGGGAGATTCGGGAAGACACTGATGAGCACGGTGGCTCTCCTACCCCCACTTCTCACCCTTCCTCCTCCCCCCCTTAATGATTAAAGCCATATTTTGGAATTGCCGCGGAGTTAAAAAGCCGACTTCGCGCAATCACCTTCAGGCTTTAGTCAGGGAGCACTCACCGGTAGTGATATGTCTTTTGGAGACCAGAGTCCAGTCTTTCTCCAGAAGAGAAGTCGACAGACTCGTGGGGCGTCAATGGAACTTTCATGTAGAGCCATCAGTGGGCAAATCTGGAGGCATTATTCTGTGTTGGCTCAGCCACATCACCCGGCTCCAAGTCATTCACTCAAACAAACAAGTTGTTGTTGCTCAGACTACTGCTATGGGTCAACATACTTGGCACATTTGTGCTGTTTATGCTGACAAAGACTACATTAAGCGTCGAACTATTTGGGATAGCATCTCCCCATTGTTAGATGCAGAGATTCCGGCCATTGTGGGGGGTGACTTCAACTGCATTCTTTCACAAGATGACAAGCGAGGAGGCAAGCCTTTTACCCCTACAGAGGCCCATAATGAATTTGCCAGCTTCCTAGCCAACAATGATCTTCATGATGGCTGGAATGGGGGGCAGCGTTACAGTTGGTGCAACAACAAAAAGGGCAAAGCTCGTATGTGGGTCAGATTAGATAGAGTCTGCTTCAACTCAGTGGCTTTATCTGCTCTCTCGGGTTTTGCTGTTACTCACCTTACCAGAATTGGGTCAGATCATTGCCCACTTTTGGTTCAAGGTAAAAACTTAGAGTTTAAACCACAGGGCGACATCCTGAAATTTGAAGATATCTGGCTTGACGAAGAGGGTTCCAAGGACATTGTGGTTAGGGAATGGCATAAACCTGCTCATGGTAGCCCGCCCGCCATTCTCAACCACAAATTTGCCCGCACACTTCGCACCCTTAAGACTTGGAGTTGGGAGAAGTTTGGGGATATCCACGCCAGAGCCAAAGATCTTGAGAGCAGAATTGCAGAGCTTTAGCTTAGGGAGTCTGTCAGCCCTGGCCTGAATGATAGTGAGTTGGATTGCCTTTTACAGTTGATTGCAGATTACAACACCACACTTAGCAGACTGGAGACTTGGTGGCAACAAAGAGCCAAAGTGAAGCGGGCCAAGTGTGGGGATCGTAACTCTTCCTTTTTCCATAAAGCTGCGACTTGCCGGAAGCGTACAAACCACATCCATTGCTTAGTTGGGCAAGATGGTGAGGAAATCACAGACAAAGAAGGGATCCAAGCTGCTTTAGTTAGCCACTTCTCCTCAAAATGGAAGCCTCCCATTGCCCCTCTGTCTGAGCTGAACATTCCCCTACCTAGATCTACGATCTCTCAAGATAATGCTCTCAAAATCAGCTCACCTGTCAGCAATGAGGAGATTGTAGCTGCTATCAACTCTCTTGGCAACAACAAGGCCCCTGGCATCGATGGCATAACAAGATCCTTCCTTAAGGGCTACTGGAGTGCTACCAGCTCTGATGTCTTGATGGCTGTTCATCATTTCTTCAGTTATGGGTCCATGCCAAAGCGTTGGAAGGATACGCTAGTGGTTCTTATTCCTAAAGTGCAGGGTGCCGAACTCCCCTCCCAATTCAGACCCATTAGCCTCTGCACTACTATCTACAAAGTTATAGCCAAAATCCTTATCAATCAAGTGAAGGACATCCTCAGCTCTCTCATTTCTCAGGAACAAGGAGCCTTTGTTCCGGGTCGTGGCATTGCTGACAACTGCCTGCTAGCTCAGGAAATCATGCAGAAGTTAGCTTCCTCTGAATCCTCCACTGGCTACATGTCCGTCAAAGTTGATATGGAACAGGCCTACAACAGAATGAGGTGGGACTTTCTACAAAAAATTCTTCAGCACTTTGGCTTCCTAGACACCTGAAGCAGATGGGCCTTAGCTTGTGTTGAAGCTCCGAGATTTGCTTTGATGATAAATGGACAGAAATCCAACTGGATAGAAGCAACTTGTGGCTTCCGACAGGGTTGCCCTTTGTCTCCGTATTTGTTCATTCTCTGCTCTGAATTGCTTTCCCTCCTTATTAACCAACACCAGAATAGAAATGACCTGCTAGGGATCCGAACTATAGCACATGGGCCCCTTATCACCCACCTTCTATTTGCAGATGACATCCTTATATTTGCCCCCACCACCTACAGAGCTGTCAGAGTCCTCAATAGTATCTTTGATACTTATTGCAATTGGTCTGGACAGAAAATCAACAAGGCTAAGTCCTCCATTTGTTTTAACAAGAAGATGAAGGGAAGAAGGAAGCGCATGATTGCTAACAAATGGGGGTTCCGTACACAAGCTGAGGGCAAGTACTTGGGCATTCCGCTCATCAGTAGGAGGCCAGTAAAAGCCGACTTCCATCAGATTATTGAATCTAAAAGGGGATGAATTTATTCGAGGGGCACCAGGCACCTAGCACTTGCTGGCAGAGTCACACTCATTAATAGCGTGCTCACCTCTATTCCTATCTTCTCTCTCTCCCATACCTTTGTGCCTGATAATGTTTTGGCGGAGATTGAGAAGTTAATTAGACGCTTTCTATGGAGTGGCAACCTAAATTCGAATGCAGCTCATCTAGTGGCATGGGAACATGTAACCAAGCCAAAGAATGCTGGGGGGTTGGGCATCCACCGTTTGGAGGAATGGCGCTCTATTCTCGTGGCCAAACTAGCCTTCAACTTTCTTAACTATGCGGACACTCTTTGGGTCAAATGCTTCCAGGCCAAGTACAGAAACAGAGAGAATACCTTCTCCACCAAACGGGGTGATTCGTGGGCTTGGAAACTTATTTGTCAGGGAGGGACTACAGCCTTACACAACTCTATGTGGAAGATTGGCAGTGGTGGCAGTACCAAAGTTATGGGAGATGCCTGGGTTGACTCCAACCCCTTCTTGAGGTGGCCTACCTTCATCAATACTACTGAACTGCCCCCCTTGAATGTTCAGCAGCTCCTCCAGGCGAACGGTGAATGGAACCATTCTGAGCTCCTTAAATTCTTTGGCCCAGAGTTAGCGCTGAGAATAGGTAGGCTACCGAGGCTCGACAAGGAGGAGAGGGACAGCCTTATCTGGCTTAAGTCTGATTCTACCAAATCCCCCACCGCAGCTCTGTATAGAGATCTCTTTCGCGGCAGAGAACTCCCACATAGTTGGGCCTGGAGTTGCGCGCTCAACCCCGCTTTGTCACCTTTCTCTGGTGGATTTGTTATGACGCTATCCCCACTTTTTCTTGGCTCAAGCGTAGACGTCTGCGGGAGTCTAATAGATGCCCATGGGGTTGCTCTGCCGAAGAGGATGTGCAACACTTTGTCTGTGAGTGTAACTTCACCTGCGCCTTCTTTGATGCCATACAACGGGAGGAGGCGGAGTTAGCAACTGGGGCTGATGGTGTGCTACCTACTAGTCCCCTGACCCCACAGCAGCATGACCCAGTCAGTCGGAAGTGCAACAAACGAAAGGCTTCCACCACAGCTGTGCCAAATGCAAAAGCGCAGAAAGTGCAGCCTGCAACCCCTATTCCAGTTGTTGATTTCTGTCCTGCTAGCTCTACATCTCTTCCTACCTTGCAAGGCACGGGACAGAACCCTCCCAAGAGAAAGCGTGATGATGTCCTCACCATTCTGAGCCCTCATAGCTGGCATGATGATGGCAACATATCCCACCGCAAAACACCAAGACCTGCTGACAGCAGCAGGAACTCCTTTTTTGCTAACCTTTCTTCTGCAGGTTGCGGCGACAAAGATGAATCCAATACAAGACCGGCGCTGCGGAACCGACCCCCTACGGCTGCTCCTTGGGTGTGCAGCCCCGGGTTGCTGCCGCAACTACTGCAGCAGCACAACCTGCTACTGTCGAAGCTACAGCAGCAGCACAACCTGCTGCTGCCGCAGCTACAGCAGCAGCAGAACCTGCTGCTATCCCAGCAGGTGTAGCAGCCCATGGTGCTGCTGTCACAGCAGCAGCAGTAGCACAAGCTGCTGCTATGACAGCAGCAGCTAAATCAGCTGCTACTGCTATCACTTTCCACTGCTGCTGCCGTAACAGCAACAACTCTTTCCGTGGCTGCTGCTGTTGCCACAGCAGCAATACCTGCTGCTGTAGCAACAGCAGCAACCCCAGCTGCTGCTACTCCAGCAACAGCAGCAACCCCAGCTGCTGCTGCTGCAGCAACAGCAGCAACCAGTGCTGCTGTAGCAGCAGAGTTCAACTCTGATGTAACAGCGGCGAGCCTTTCAGCTGATGTTATAGCAGTTGAATCTGCTGTAGCAGCAGCAGGATTTAATTCTGCAGCTGCTACAATAGTTATTCCTGCTTCTGTAACATCCCAAGCTCGCGATGGTCATCTACTGCACATTTTTCTCAGCAACTTGAAGGCACGAGTTCAACAAAATCCAGCTGATCCTCAGACCATCCGTGTGGTGGCTGCATTGTACCACTTTTGGCAAGCTCGCAACGGTCGGGTCCACAACAAATCATTCCCGGTGCCTAGAGTAATAGCTGCACTAGTTCATTTTAGCGAAGCCCAAGAACAACCTTCATCCAACATGGGAAACTGGGATCCCAACAGCCTTGAAGGCTGTTGTTACCCCTCTACATCCCATTGGGATCCCCCACCCCCACGATGAATTAAGGTGAACTTTGATGGCTCCATTAAACAGAACGGTGCGGCAGGCGCAGGTGGAGTTGTCCGAGATCATCAAGGCAATTTCCTAGCAGCATCTGGTTCCAAGCTCTATACTTATGCCACTCAGACATTAGAAGCGAGGGGAGCCCTCATTGCGGTGTCAGCCGCCCAGGAGTGGGCGACCACGGCAGACGGGATTTGGATAGAGGGTGACTCAGCCATCACTATTGCGGTCCTTCAGCGGGCAGCCAGAGGACACCCTCCTGACAAGACCACGGCCCAGATTGCCGTACTTTTTTGCGCCTTCAAGGCTTATAGAGTTTCTCATGTATACAGAGCAGCCAATAGAGCGGCAGATTTTATTGCTTCCTTTTCTTGCTTAGATGACATAGAGTGGCGAAGGGGCATGTCCCTCCCACTCGATTTTTGTGCGATCCTCAATGAGAATCGAACCTTTTGTACCTGATGTATCTTTTTTTATTGTCATAGTATTATAGGCTACGGCCGAATTTCAAGGAACCCAAAAACTTTGGAAAAACTTTGGAGCGCTCATTGCAGGTTTGACCAGCGTTGACCAAGGCAGAGAGCTGGGGAACAAGTGCTCGGGGGGGAGGCCAGCCTCCCCGCCGAAAACCCATGGACGGAGTAGCAAGGAAGTGGAAGGTGGGCTGATGGCTTCTGCTGTAGCCAAGATGGAAGGCTGCAGCAACTCCAAGTAGGTCAGCCCTCTAAAACAGTGATCATCATCCCCGTCGGTGGCATCCTTGTCGCTGCTAACAAATCCGAATAGAAGGTCCAACAGCTCGCAGTTGAAGGCCAGTCATACCCAACGTTCAATGGCTTCTTCCCATGGCCTTCCGGTGCAAAATGTCCAGTCCGCCAAAGTTGAAAAGGGATCTTTCGCAGCCTGCAGCAGATCCAGCAACACGGAGTAGCTCACCCATCCAACAGCTGCTGGATGTGAAAGATTCGTAGTCAACAACAGCATAAACAAAATTGCAGTGCTGGGTTCCTCCCATGGCCTTCCCGTGCAACACGTGCAGGCCGATGAAGACGAAGCTCTGATTTCCGCATCCTACATTAGATCTGGCGAAACAGAGCACTCCGCCTAACTGTCACAGAACTCCGCCCAACTCTGCCCAACCATCGAACCCAACTGTCGAACTTCGCCCAACTCCGTCGAAACAGCGCAATCCGCCCAACTCCGCCCAACAATCGCTGGAAACAAATCTGTCGTAGAGGGAATCGACAGGTTGGATCCCAGCCACCACAAGGAGAGAGATGCCCAGCTGCTGGTTTCCTGCGCCTCGCAGCGAGTTTTACTTCCTGAACGTACCCAAGGTGCTGGAATCGCAAACCACAACATCACCAGCAATTTCGAAGTGTTGGAACCCCACCAATGCAAGGAAGGTGAAGTCCGCATGCTGGATTTCTTCCTCTCGCAGCAAGCCTCATCTCCAAAGCACAGCCAAGGTATTATTTCCTCCCACCCTGCGGCCCAGGGGGTGGCCGCACCTTATGTAACTGCCTGTGATGTCGCTAAAGCAATTTCAGGTGAGGATGCTCGAGGCCCTATCCGGCAGTCCGTTATGCAGGTCTTTTTCGCGCATAACGCAATGTCAAACAGCACAAATTCTGCTCAAGCTGCAGCATTATACAGCTCGAACAACAAAATCAGCCCACCAACTGTTCGACAGAATGCCGCAGCAAACTTACCAAATCATTCTGCAGTTCTCAGCAATCACAGCAGCCCCCTGCATCTTCAGACCAGCGAAAAACAGCAAGTTCTCCAACCAGACTTTCATGCGTCGCGTGCAGCTCACTTTAACCAGCAAGGGAAAGTTCCGCAACAGCAACCCAACTCCAACAACCTGCCAAAACAGCAACCTCAGCATTCACCTGCAGCTAGTTCGGCCTGGGCTTGCAAGGAATATGTTAGCTTTGGAGACATTGATCTTTCCACCTCAGCCCACATTCGAGAAGGAGTGATTCAGCTCGATAAATCGTCTATTTCGCATATGCAATCCATGCTAGCTTCTTCTTTAGTTGGTAAATTATTTGGAAGGAGACTGCCGTTCCATTTCCTCGCAGCTGAGCTTCACAAAAGATGGGGACACTATGATGGTTTTAAAGTCCTCGATGCCGGCAAAGATTGTTTTATCTATCAATTTAAAAATGATGCAGATAGGGATGCCATCATTCGATCCGGACCATGGACAGTGGCGGGTCAAATCCTAGGACTTGATGTTTGGTCCCTTGATTTTAACCCCTCCTCTTCCGTAGGTGCCTCGATACCGATCTGGGTTAGATTACTAGAACTCCCCCTCTACTGCTGTGGAAAGGAGAATCTAGCCAGAATTTCGTCTGATATTGGTGCCCAATTATGGCTAGATCCTGTCACCGCAAACATGGACAAAATTGCCTTTGCTAGAGTTTGCGTTCGGGTCAATCTAGCCCAACCCTTAAGTGTATGGAACAACAGACCGAAAGGGGCAACTTATTGCACACCCAACCTGACCCTTGCGAGAATGCGTCTAAGGAATCAATCGGTCCATGGATGCTGGTAACCAACCGCCGAAAACCAATGAAGTTGGCTGGACAACAACCCAAGTAGGTTGCAGGCAACCATCTCAATAAATCTAAACCAGCTACCTCACTGAATTCAGCAAGGCAGCTGCAGCAAATCGCTACCCACCAGCAGCAAAAAAGTTCAGCCCAGTAGTACAGAGTGGTGGGACAGCAGGGTATAGGGGCAAAAACTCCTTAGAGCAGTCACCTGAACATCCCAAAAAAGCTGATTAAGCAGAAGGGCACTGGTGAAATGCAGGACAGTACAATAGCGTTGCAGGGGCTAGTGTAGAAGAACCAGACGGGCACTGTAGAAATGCAGGACAGTGTAGTAGCAATGCAGGGGCTGATGCAGAACAAGCAGAAATGCACTGTAGAAATGCAGAACAATACAGTTGCAATGCAGGGGTTGCTGCTGAAAAAGCAGAAGGCAGAATGCAGTGTGCAGAAAGGCAATACAGAGGTGAAGAAAACTGTAAGTTTTCAAGACTGTAGCGTGCAGAATGAAGTCTTAAATGTAGCCAATAAAAATCTGCAGCTAGAATAGTCCAATACGCAGGCCCAGTCCACTCAGTTCGTGGCCAAAGATAAAGATAGCATTACCCTCGCCTCGCAGCACAACAATCCCTTTGCTGTCCTTGATCTATGCATGGAGGAAGGCGATGTCAAGCCCCTTATTAACCCTCTTATGCTGCCCTCTTTAGCCAACAAGAAGAAGTTTAAATTTCCTCTGCAAAAATTCCTCTCCCCCAAGGCCAACACTCACAAAGGTTGGGAAGGAATCTCAAAGAAACATTGGAAGAGAGAACTAGCTAACCTCAGGGAATGCATAACCCCAGCTAGTGATGGCAAACTGACTAAAAGGAGATGGGAGACTCGTGGCGCCACTATTAAGGAGGCCAGCTCACCACCCCTCAACTCTCACCCATCCCTCTCCCCCCCTATGATTAAAGCCATTTTCTGGAATTGCCGCAGAGTAAAAAAGCCAGCTTCGTGCAATCACCTTCAGGCTTTAGTCAGGGAGCACTCACCGATAGTGATATGTCTTTTGGAAACTAGAGCTCACTCGTTCTCTAGAAGAGAAGTTGACAGACTCATGGGACGTCAATGGGACTTTCATGTGGAGCTGTCAGTGGGCAAATCTGGCGGCATTATTGTGTGTTGGCTCAACCACATCACCCGGCTCCAAGTCATTCACTCCAACAAACAAGTTGTTGTTGCTCAGGCTACTGTTATGGGTCAGCATATTTGGCACATCTGTGCTGTTTATGCTGACAAAGATTACATCAAGCGTCGAATCATTTAGGATAGCATTTCTCCTTTGTTAGATGCAGAGATTCTGGCCATCATGAGAGGTGACTTCAACTGCATTCTTTCGCAAGAAGATAAGCGAGGAGGCAAGCCATTTACCCCTGCGGAGGCCCATAATGAATTTGCCAGCTTCCTAGCCAATAATTATCTTCATGATGGCCGGAATGGGGGTCAGCGTTACACTTGGTGCAACAACAAGAAGAGCAAAGCTCATATGTGGGTGAGATTGGACAGAGTCTGCTTCAACTCAGCTGTCTTATCTGCTCTCCCGGGCTCTGTAGTTACTCACCTTACTAGAATCGGATCAGATCATTGTCCGCTTTTAGTCCAAGGTACGAACTTAGAGTTTAAACCGCAAGGAAGCACCCTCAAATTTGAAGATGTCTGGCTTGAAGAAGAGGCTTCCAAGGGAATTGTGACTAGAGAATGGCAAAAGCCTGCTCATGATAGCCCTCCTACCATTCTCAATCACAAGTTTGCCCGCACCCTCCGCGCACTGAAATCTTGGAAACGGGACAATTTTGGGGATATTAATGCTAGAGCCAAAGACCTTGAAAGCAGAATTACTAAGTTTTAGCTGAGGGAGTCTATGGGCACAGGCCTGACTGAGAGTGAGTTGGACTGCCTCTTACATTTAGTTGCAGAATACAACACCACTCTTAGTAGATTGGAGACCTGGTGGCTGCAGAGAGCCAAAGTGAAGTGGGCCAAGTGTGGGGATCGCAACACTCCTTTCTTCCACAAAGCAGCCACTTGCAGAAAGCGTATCAACAATATTCGCCACTTAGTTAGGCAGAATGGTGAGAAAATTTTCGATCAAGAAGGGATCCGAGCTGCTTTAGTTACCCACTTTTCCTCGAAATGGAGGCCTCCTATTCCACCTTTGCCAGAGCTGGGCATCCCCCAACCCAGAGCAACTATCTCTGACGAAGATGCACTTAAGATCAGTTCACCAGTCAGTAACGAGGAGATTGTAGCTGCTATCAACTCTCTTGGCAACAATAAGGCTCCCGGCATTGATGGCATAACCAGCTCCTTCCTTAAGGGCTACTGGAGTGCTACCCACACTGATGTCTTGAATACTGTACATCACTTCTTCAGAAATGGGTCTATGCTAAGGCGTTGGAAGGATACTTTAGTGGTCCTTATTCCCAAAGTGCAGGGCGCTGAACTTCCCTCCCAGTTCAGACCCATAAGCCTTTGCACTACCATGTACAAAGTCATTCCCAAAGGGGCCTTTGTTCCGGGGAAAGGTATCTCAGACAATTGCCTGATAGCACAGGAGATGATGCAAAGACTAGCTTCTTCAGAGTCTTCCACCTGGTATATGTCCATCAAGGTGGACATGGAGCAAGCTTATGATAGAATGCGGTGGGACATCTTACAAAAAATGCTTCAGCATTTTCACTTTCCGGACACCTGGAGCAAGTGGGCCTTAGCTTGAGTTGAAGGCCCTAGGTTTGCCTTGATGATCAATGGCCAAAAAACAACTTGGATTGAAGAAAGTTGTGGATTCAGTCAGGGGTGCCCTCTGTCACCATTTTTGTTCATTCTCTGCTCTGAACTGCTTTCCCTTCTCATCAACCAACACCAGAACAATGATAATTTGTTGGGGATTAGAACAACAGTACATGGGCCGTTTATTACCCACCTCCTGTTTGCAGATGACATTCTTATGTTTGCCCCCACCACTTACAGAGCTGTCAGAGCTCTAAATAGTATCTTTGATGTGTACTGCAATTGGTCAGGACAGAAAATTAACAAGGCTAAGTCGTCTATTTGTTTCAGCAAGAAGATGAAAAGGAGCAGGCAACGCATGATTGCTAACAAATGGGTGTTTCGCACCCAAGCTGAGGGCAAGTACTTGGGCATTCTGCTCATAAGTAGACGACCAATCAAAGCTGACTTTCAGTCTATTATTGATTCTGTGAGGGGCAGAATTTCATCGTGGGGCATCAAAAACTTATCTTTAGCTGGCAGAGTCACTCTTATAAATAGTGTGCTCACCTCTATTCCAATCTTCTCCCTCTCCCACACATTTGTGCCTGGCAATGTTATGGCAGAGATTGAAAAATTAATCCGACGCTTCCTATGGAGTGACAACCTTACTTCGAATGCAGCACACCTTGAAGTATGGGAGCAAGTGACAAAACCGAAGTCTGCTTGGGGTTTGGGCATCCACCGTCTGGAGGAGTGGCGCTCCATTCTCGTGGCCAAACTTGCCTTCAAATTTCTAAATAATGAGAACACTCTTTGGGTTAGATGCTTCCATGCCAAGTTCGGGAACAGAGAAAGTATCTTATTTACCAAAAGGGGAGATTCGTGGGCATGGAAGCTTATTTGTCAAGGAGGATCAACAGCCATGCAAAACTCCATGTGAAAAATTGGCAATGGTAGCAAAACCAAGGTTATGGAGGATGCTTGGGTTAACCCCAACCCTTTTATGAGGTGGCCTACCTTTGTTAATACTATTGATTTGCCTCCCTTGACCGTTGATCAGCTCCTCTTTGAGAATGGTGCATGGAACCCAGCAGAGCTCCATAAATTCTTTAGCTCGAAGCTAGCGCTGAGAATAGGTAGATTACCAAGGCTCGACAAAGAGGAGAGGGACAGCCTAGTTTGGCTTAAATCTGATTCTAATAAATCCCCCACTACAGCTCTTTACAGAGATCTCTTCCGGAGCAGAGAACTTTCATTTAGCTGGGTTTGGAAGATGCGAGCCCAGCCCTGCTTTATTACCTTTCTCTGGAGGATTTGTTGCGATGCTATCCCCACATTTGCTTGGCTCAAACGATGGCATTTGCGAGAGTCTAATAGATGCCCTTGGGGCTGCCCTGCTAAAGAGGACCTGCAACACTTTTTCTGTGAATGTAGCTTCACTTGTGCAGTCTTCGATGCCTTACAAAAGCAGTGGGCCGAATCAGCCATAGGAAGTGATGTTGGGATGCCAGAAGATGCCAATTGTGAGCCACAATTTAGCCCTTCATCTCCCTCTAAGCATGCTCAACCTTGCCCAATCAGTTGCCATTGCAGGAAATACAAGGCTCCTACCACAGATTTGCGGTACCCCAAAGAGCAAAAAAGGCAACTTGTTTGTCCCGTACCTACTGCAGATCTTCACCCCGCTAGCATGACAATGCTCCTTTCCTTGCAAGTTTCGGGGCGGAATCAGTCTAAGCGGAAGCACGCTGCTGTACCCACCAACTCCAGCCCTCTCAATTGGCTGTATGAAGGAGCGCACTTGCTACGAAAAAAACCCAGACCTGCTGGTCACAGCAGGGACCCCTTTTATACTAACTTTTTTTCTGCAGGTTTCTCTGATGACGATGATTTCGGTGCAAAACTGGGGCTACAGAATCAACACCCAGCAGCTGATATTAGTGGCCTGCAACCCCGGGAAACTACACCTGTAGGTTTGGCTGGTGTTCCAACAGCAGCTGCTGGTGTTCCAGCAGTAGCTGCTGGTGTTCCAGCAGCAGCACAGCATTCTGCTGTTGCTGTTGCTGCTGCTGTAGCAACAGCAGATCTACCAGCAGCTGCTATTGTAACACCAGCAGCAACCCCAACTGCTGCAGCAGCAGAGAACAATTCTGCTACTGCAGTAGCAATGCATCCTGCTACTGTAGCAGCAGCCGTGTCTGCTGTAGCAGCAATAGAATGCAATTCTGCTGCTGCTACAGTAGTGTTTTCTGCTGCGGTAGCAGCCAAATCCATCTCCGACGACGCCACAGCAGCAGCAACAGTTGCGCTCCCTACAACCGTAACAACGGGAAGCATTCCTGCAGTGCATCCAGCAATGGTGGCTGGTTCGGTTGAGGGAAATCTTCCATTACCCGCTCGCAATACTCACATATTGAAGCTCTTCCTCAGCAACCTGCAATCAAGAGTCCAGAAAAACCCAGCTGACCCTCAGGCAATTAAATGGGTGGCGGCCTTGTACCACTCATGGAGAACTCACAACGGTCGCGTCCACAACAATCCTTTCCCATTGCCTAAAGTTATTACTGCACTTGTTTCTTTTAGCGAGGCCCATGAACAACCTTCATCCAATGTGGGGATCTGGGATCCCAACAGCCTCGAAGGCTGTTGTTACCCCTCTGCATCCCATTGGGATCCCCCACCCCCATAATGGATTAAGGTGAACTTTGACGGGTCCGTTAAACAGAATGGTGCGGCAGGCGCGGGGGGGGGGGGGATCACTGTGGCAACCTCTACTAGCGACTGGCTACAAGCTCTACACTCATGCCACTCCGACAGCAGAAGCGATGGGAGCCCTTATCGGGATGACAGCCGCCCAGCAGTGGGCGGATACGGCGGATGGGATTTGGATAAAGGGCGACTCTGCCATCACTATTGCGGACCTTTATCGAACAGCTAGAGGACACCCTCCCGACAAGACCATGGCCCAAATTGCTGAGTTTTTTTCTGCCTTCAAGGCATACAGGATATCTCATGCATACAGAGCCGGCATGTCCCTACCACTCGATTTTTGTGAGATCCTCAACGAGGATCAAAACTTTTGTTCCTGATGTATCTTTTTTTACTGTTATAGTATTATAGGCTACGGCCGAATTTCAAGGAACCCAAAAACTTTGGGGGTCGGAGCTCTCATTGCAGGTTTGACCAGCATTGACCAAGGCAAAGAGCTGGGGAACAAGCGTTCGGGGGGCCGGCCAGCCTCCCCGCCGGAAACTCATGAATGAGGCAACAAGGAAGAAGAAGGAGGAGTTGTGGTTGCCGTTGTAGCTAAAATGGAAGTTTGCGGCAACTCCAAGCATGTCAGCCCACTAAAACAGCGAGCATCCTCTGCATCGGCGGCATCTAGGTCACTATTAACAGATCCAGAAACAAAGTCCAGCAGCTCGACTTGGAAGGCCAGTTACCACCAAGGTTCAGCGGCCTCCTCCCATGGCTTTTTCGAGCAAAACGTGCTGCCTGCTGAAGCTGGAACTCAATTTCCCGTGAGCTGCAGTAGATCTGGCAAAACTGAGCCTTCCGCCCAACCTGCTGTAGCTAAACTCGCTGGAATCACAGTCAACCGCGCGGAGCAGCTTGCTGGCACAGGACATCCAGAAACTGCAGACCGTTGCAGCGATTTCAGGAGTGGAGTGCTGGAGTCCAGCTTTGGCAAACAGGAGCCAGCTGGAATGATTTCTGCTGCAGTCGGTCCCGGATCCAGCAAAATAGAGCACGCGCACAAACAGAGAAAAATAGAGGAGATTGCCCATTTGTTTGCTGCTGTAAATGTTGCAACCCCAAGCTAAAACAGAGTAGCTTGTGCTGGTTTTGCTGGCAACAGCAGCATAAACAGAATCGACGGGTTGGATCCCAGCCACTGCAAGGAAAGCGATGCCCAGCTGCTGGTTTCCTGCGCCTCGCAGCGAGTTTTACTCCCTGAACATACCCAAGGTGCTGGAATCGCAAACCACAACATCACCAGCATATTTGAAGTGCTAGAACCCCACCAATGCAAGGAAGGTGAAGTCCAAATGCTGGATTTCTTCCTCTCGCAGCAAGCCTCATCTCCAAAGCGCAGCCAAGGTATTATTTCCTCCCACACTGCGGCCCAGGGGGTGGCCGCACCTTATGTAACTGCCTGTGATGTCGCTAAAGCAATTTCAGGTGAGGATGCTCGAGGCCCTATCCGGCAGTCCGTTATGCAGGTCTTTTTCGCGCATAACGCAATGTCAAACAGCACAAATTCTGCTCAAGCTGCAGCATTATACAGCTCGAACAACAAAATCAGCCCACCAACTGTTCGACAGAATGCCGCAGCAAACTTACCAAATCATTCTGCAGTTCTCAGCAATCACAGCAGCCCCCTGCATCTTCAGACCAGCGAAAAACAGCAAGTTCTCCAACCAGACTTTCATGCGTCGCGTGCAGCTCACTTTAACCAGCAAAGGAAAGTTCCGCAGCAGCAACCCAACTCCAGCAAACTGCCAAAACAGCAACCTCAGCATTCACCTGCAGCTAGTTTGGCCTGGGCTCGCAAGGAACATGTTAGCTTTGGAGACATTGATCTTTCCACCTCAGCCCACATTCGAGAAGGAGTGATTCAGCTCGATAATGCGTCTATTTCGCATATGCAATCCAAGCTAGCTTCTCTTTTAGTTGGTAAATTATTTGGAAGGAGACTGCCGTTCTATTTCCTCGCAGCTAAGCTTCACAAAAGATGGGGACACTATGATGGTTTTAAAGTCCTCGATGCCGGCAAAGATTGTTTTATCTGTCAATTTAAAAATGATGCAGATAGGGATGCCATCATTCGATCCGGACCATGGACGGTGGCGGGTCAAATCCTAGGACTTGATGTTTGGTCCCTTGATTTTAACCCCTCCTCTTCCGTAGGTGCCTCGACACCGATCTAGGTTAAATTACAAGAACTCCCCCTCTACTGCTGGGGAAAGGAGAATCTAGCCAGAATTTTGTCTGATATTGGTGCCCCATTACGGCTATATCCTGTCACCGCAAACATGGACAAAATTGCCTTTGCTAGAGTTTGCGTTCGGGTCAATCTAGCCTAACCCCTTAAGCCGGGTGTATGGATCGACGGACTGAAAGGAAAATTTTTTCAAAGAGTTGAGTATGAAGGTATTACGGTCATCTGCTTTAAATGAGGTGTTGTTGGGCACAGAGACAAGAACTGCCTCCTTCTAGGCCCGACATCGCAAGCTAATGCATCCACCATTCCCTCCCCGATTCCTTCCAATGATATGATGGAAATTAATGTTGGTAATGTTACCCCTAGTGGGATTGAAGGCAACTTATTGCACACCCAACCTGACCCTTGCGAGAATGCATCTAAGGAATCAGTCGGTCCATGGATGCTGGTAACCAACCGCCGAAAACCAATGAAGTTGGCTGGACAACAACCCAAGCAGATTGCAGGCAACCATCTCAATAAATCTAAACCAGCTACCTCACTGAATTCAGCAAGGCAGCAGCAGCAGCAGCAAATCGCTACCCACCAGCAGCAGAAAAGTTTAGCCCAGTAGTATAGAGTAGTGGGACAGTAGGGTAAAGGGGCAAAAACTCCTTAGAGCAGTCACCTGAACATCCCAAAAAGGCTGATTAAGCAGAAGGGCACTGGTGAAATGCAGGACAGTGCAATAGCATTGCAGGGGCTGGTGCAGAAGAACCAGACGGGCACTGTAGAAATGCAGGATAGTGTAGTAGCAATGCAGGAATGCTATCATTCAATCCGGACCATGGACGGTGGCGGGTCAAATCCTAGGACTTGATGTATGGTCCCTTGATTTTAACCCCTCCTCTTCTGTAGGTGCCTCGACACTGATCTGGGTTAGATTATCAGAACTCCCCCTCTACTGCTGGGGAAAGGAGAATCTGGCCAGAATCTCATCAGATATTGGTGCCCCTTTATGGCTCGATCCTATCACCGCAAACATGGACAAAATTGCCTTTGCTAGAGTTTGCGTTCGGGTCAATCTAGCCCCCTTAAGCCGGATGTATGGATCGACGGACCGAAAGGGAAATTTTTTCAAACAGTTGAGTATGAAGGTATTACGGTCATCTGCTTTAATTGCGGTGTTGTTGGGCACAGAGACAAGAGTTGTCCCCTCCAAAGACTGACATCACAAGTTAATGCATCCACCATTCCTTCCCCGGCTCTGTCAAATGATATGATGGAGATTAATGCCGTGCACGCCCAACCTGACCCTTGCGAGAATGCGTCTAAGGAATCAGTTGGTTCATGGATGCTGGTAACCAACCGCCGAAAACCACGGAATTTGGCTGGACAATAACCCAAGCAGGCTGCAGAAAATTAGTCTAAGCCTGCTATCTCGCTGACTTCAGCAAGACAGCAGCAGCAGCAATAGCAAATCGCTACCGACCGGCAGCAGAAAAGTCCAGCCCAACAGTTCAGAGTGGGGGGACAGCATGCTACAGGGGCGAAAATTCCCCAGAATAACCACTCTTATATTCCAAAAAGGCTGCTCAAGCAGAAGGGTACTGTTGACTTGCAGAAGAATGCTGTAGCAATTCTGGGGCTATTGCAGAAAAATCAGGACACTGTAGAAATGCTGAAGAGCACTGTAGCAATGCAGGATAGCACTGTAAAAATGCAGAATTGTATTGTAGAAATGCGGGACAGCACTGTAGAAGTGCCTGACAGTACTGTAGAATTGCAGGGGATGGTGCAGACCAAGCAAACAGGCACTGTAGAAATGCGGGGCAGTACAGTAGCAATGCAGGGGTTGCTGCAGAACAAGCAGAAGGCAGAATGCAGCGTGCAGAACGGCACTAAGGAGGTGAAGAAAGCTGTAGGTTTTCAAGACTGCCATGTGCAGACTATAGTCTTGAATGCAGCCAATGAAAATCTACATCTGGACAAGTCCAATAAGCAGGCCCAGCCCACACAGATCGTAGCCAAAGGCAAAGACAAGATTTTCCTTGCCTCGCAGCACAGCAATCCCTTTGCTGTCCTCGATCTTTGCATGGAGGAAAGCGATGTCAAGCCCCTCACTAACCTTCTTATGGTGCCCTCTTTAGCCAAGAAGAAGAAGTTGAAATCTCCTCTACAAACCTTTCTCTCCCCCAGTGCCATCACTCACAAGGGTAGGGAAAGAATCTCCAAGAAATATTGGGAGAGAGAACTTGCTAACCGCAAGTACTACATAACCCCAGCTAGTGGTGGCAAACTAATCAAAAGAAGACGGGAGACTCGTGGCGACACTGTTAAGGAGGGCGACTGCTCACCCCTCCACCCTCACCTTTTCTCCTCCCCCCCAATGATTAAAGCCATCTTTTGGAAATATTGCGGAGTTAAAAAGCCAGCTTCACGCAAATCACCTCCAGGCTTTAGTCAGGGAGCACTCATCGGTAGTGATTTTTCTTTTGGAAACCAAAGTTCAGTCATTCTCTAGAAGAGAAGTTGAAAGACTAGTGGGATGTCAATGGGACTTTCATGTGGAGCCGTCAGAGGGCAAGTCTGGTGGCATTATTGTGTGTTGGCTAAACCACATCACCCGGATCCAGATCATTCACTCCAACAAACAAGTTGTTGTTGCTCAGGCTACTTTTACAGATCAACATATTTGGCACATTTGTGTTGTTTATGCCGACAAAGATTACATCAAGCGTCGTATAATTTGGGATAGCATTTCCCAATTGTTGGATGCGGAAACTCCGGCCATTGTGGGAGGAGACTTTAACTGCATCCTTTTGCAAGAAGGCACACAAGGAGGCAAGCCTTTCATCCCTGCGGAGGCCCATAATGAATTTGCCAGCTTCTTAACCATTAATGATCTTCATGATGGCTGGAATGGGGGGCAGCGTTATAGTTGGTGCAACAACAAAAAGGGCAAAGCTCATATGTGGGTCAGATTAGACAGAGTCTGCTTCAACTCAGCGGCTTCATCTGCTCTCTCGTTACTCACCTTACCAGAATTGGGTCAGATCATTGCCCACTCTTGGTTCAAGATAGAAACTTGGAGTTTAAACCGCAAGGCGACATCCTGAAATTTGAAGATGTCTGGCTTGACGAAGAGGGTTCCAAGGAGATTGTGGTTAGGGAATGGCACAAACCTGCTCATGATAGCCCGCTCGCCATTCTCAATGACAAGTTCGCCCGCACAATTCGCACCCTTAAGATTTGGAGTCTGGAGAAGTTTGGGGATATCCACGCCAGAGCCAAATATCTTGAGAGCAGAATTGCGGAGCTTCAACTAAGGGAGTCCACCGGCATTGGCCTGAGTGACAGTGAGTTGGATTGCCTTTTACAGTTGATTGTGGATTACAACACCACACTTAGGAGACTTGAGACTTGGTGGCTACAAAGAGCCAAAGTGAAGTGGGCCAAGTGTGGAGATCGCAACTCTTCCTTTTTCCATAAAGCTTCGACTTGCCGGAAGCGTACCAACCACATCCATCGCTTAGTTGGACAAGATGGTGAGGAAATCACAGACAAAAAAGGGATCCAAGCTGCTTTGGTTGGCTACTTCTCCTCAAAATGGAGGCCCCCCATTGCCCCTCTGTCTGAGCTGAGCATTCCCCCACCCAGAGCAATGATCTCTCGAGAAGATGCCCTCAGGATCGGCTCACTTGTCAGCAATGAGGAGATTGTAGCTGCTATAAACTCTCTTGGCAACAATAAGGCCCCTGGCATCGATGGCATAACTAGCTCGTTCCTTAAGGGCTACTAGAGTGCTACCAGCTCGGATGTCCTGTCTGCTGTTCATCATTTCTTCAGTCATGGGTCCATGCCAAAGCGTTGGAAGGATACGCTAGTGGTCTTTATTCCTAAAGTGCAGGGTGCAGAGCTCCCCTCCCAATTTAGACCCATTAGCCTCTGCACTACTATCTACAAAGTCATCGCCAAAATCCTTATCAATCGAGTGAAGGACGTCCTCAGCTCTCTCATTTCTCAGGAGCAAGGAGCCTTTGTTTCGGGCCGTGGCATTGCTGACAATTGCCTGCTAGCACAGGAGATCATGCAGAAGTTAGCTTCCTCTGAATCCTCCACTGGCTACATGTCCATCAAAGTTGATATGGAACAGGCCTATGACAGAATGAGGTGGGATTTTTTATAAAAAATCCTTTAGCACTTTGGTTTCCCTGACACTTGGAGCAGTTGGGCCTTAGCTTATGTTGAAGCCCTGCGATTTGCTTTGATGATAAATGGACAGAAATCCAACTGGAGGGAAGCAACTTGTGGCTTCCGACAGGGTTGCCCTTTGTCTCCGTATTTGTTCATTCTCTGCTCTGAACTGCTTTCCCTTCTTATTAACCAACACCAGAATAGAGATGACCTGCTGGGGATCCGAACTACAGCACATGGGCCCTTTATCACCCACCTTTTGTTTGCAGATGACATCCTTATGTTTGCCCCCACCACCTACAGAGCTGTCAGAATCGTGAATAGTATCTTCGATACTTATTGCAGTTGGTCTGGACAGAAAATCAATAAGGCTAAGTCCTCCATTTGTTTTAGCAAGAAGATGAAGGGAAGCCGGAAGCGCATGATTGCTAACAATTGGGGGTTTCGTACGCAAGATAAGGGCAAGTACTTGGGCATTCCGCTCATCAGTAGGCGGCCAGTAAAAGCCGACTTCCACCATATTAGAGTTGTTCGAGATCATCAAGGCAATTTCCTAGCCGTAACTGGTTCCAAGTTCTATACTTATGTCACTCCGACAGCAGAAGCGAGGGGAGCCCTCATTGCGGTGACAGCCGCCCAGGAGTGGGCGGTTATGGCGGACGGGATTTAGATAGAGGGCGACTCAGCCGTCACTATTGCGGACCTTTAGCGGGTAGCCAGAGGAAACCCTCCCGACAATACTACGGCCCAGATTGCCGAACTTTTTTGCTCCTTTAAGGCATACAGAGTTTCTCATGTATATAGAGCCGCCAACAGAGCGGCAGATTTTGTAGCTTCCTTTTCTTGTTTAGATGACATAGAGTAGCGTAGGAGCATGTCCCTCTCACTCGATTTTTATGCGATTCTCGATGAGGATCGAACCTTTTGTACTTAATGTATCTTTTTTTACTGTTATAGTATTATAAGCTACGACTGAATTTCAAGGAACCCAAAAACTTTGCCCAGAAACCAAAAACTTTTGAGAAAACTTTGAAAAAACTTTGGGGCTGGTTTGCTACAGTGTTTCCCAACTCTCCCGCCTCCATTCCTGAGCTGTGGAACAAACGTTCGGGGGGGCGGCCAGCCTCCCCTTCGGAAACTCATGATCGGTGCAACAAGGAAGAGGAAGGTGGGAAGGTGGCCTCCGTTGTAGCTAAAATGGAGGGCAACAGGAGTTCCAATCAGGCCATCGCACTTGAAAAGTGGTCATCTTCTCCGTTGGAGGCATCCAAGCCATTGTCTACAGAGCAGGAGGATGGGTTCGGCAGGTCTCAAGTGGCGACTAGCCTAAATCATCAACCTATGGTCTCCTCCCAGGGTACTCCCATGCAACACGTGCAGGCTGATGAAGTTGATGCTCTGCTTTCCGCAACATTCTTCAGATCTGGCGAAACAGAGCACTCTGCCCAATCTGCTATTGCAGAACTTGCTGGAACTGCCACCCGCAACAGATCTGGCAAAACAGAGTTCCTTGCCCACTCTGCAACCTCCGAATCTGCTAGATCTACAGAACAGAGCAGTTGGCCCAAGCAGAGTACTGCAGCTTGCCCAGCAGCTACTAGATGTACTGGAATCGCAAGCATCCACAATAAAACCGAACCAAGAGTGCTGGGATCCAGCCATTGCAGTGAGAAAACAACTAGAAATATTGCAGTCTCCAACAATTTCAGCAAAACAGAGGAGGACTGCTACAATTTCTGCAAAACAGAGGAGATTGCCCAAGTAAACATTGCTGTAATTTCTAGAATTTTAGCCACAAACAGTGCAGCCGGAGCTGGTATTGCACACAACAGCAGCGCCAACGCACGAGAAGGCCTAGCTTCCAGCCACCGCAAGGAGGTTGACGCCCATCTGCTATTCTCCTTCCCTTCCTAGTGAACTTTGCCTCCAGAACATGACCGAGGTATGAATTTCTCCCACCCTGCGGCCTGGGGGGTGGCCGCACATTTATCTGCCTGTGATGACGCAAAATTTATTCTAGGTGAGGATGCTAGAGGCCCCTTAGGGCAGTCCGGTATGCAGACCGATTCCACGCAGCCTGCTTCTTGTCTTACAGCAACATCCGATCACTCTGCTGCAGTAAACAACCTTAATAGCAAAGCTTGCCCGCCAACTGTTCGACAGAATGCCTCAACCAGCATACTGCAGAATTTTAAAGTGTTAAATGGCACAGATCTTGCTCAAACTGCAGTGCCAATCAGCTTCAATAGCAAAAACAGCCCTCATGTTGTTCGACAGAATATCGTAGCGAGCTCTCCACAACCTTCTGTAGTTTCTAGCAAGCATAGCAACCACCTGCTCCTCCAGACCAACGAAAATCAGCAAATTCCCCAAACAGATTTACATAGGACGCATGCAGCTCACTTCAAACAGTAAGGGAATGTTATGCAGCAGCAACCTAACTCTAGTAAGCCGCCAAACCAGCAGCCTCAACACTC
The DNA here is from genome assembly GCA_019297695.1 of Apostasia ramifera. Classification (NCBI taxonomy): domain Eukaryota; kingdom Viridiplantae; phylum Streptophyta; class Magnoliopsida; order Asparagales; family Orchidaceae; genus Apostasia; species Apostasia ramifera. The sequence continues at coordinate 73,834 of JAEMOT010001046.1, read as the reverse complement.
ACCTGCAGCTACTTCGGCCTGGGCTCGCAAGGAACATGTTAGCTTTGGAGACATTGATCTTTCCACCTCAGCCCACATTCGAGAAGGAGTGATTCAGCTCGATAATGCGTCTATTTCGCATATGCAATCCAAGCTAGCTTCTCCTTTAGTTGGTAAATTATTTGGAAGGAGACTGCCGTTCTATTTCCTCGCAGCTAAGCTTCACAAAAGATGGGGACACTATGATGGTTTTAAAGTCCTCGATGCCGGCAAAGATTGTTTTATCTGTCAATTTAAAAATGATGCAGATAGGGATGCCATCATTCGCTCCGGACCATGGACGGTGGCGGGTCAAATCCTAGGACTTGATGTTTGGTCCCTTGATTTTAACCCCTCCTCTTCTGTAGGTGCCTTGACACCGATCTGGGTTAAATTACAAGAACTCCCCCTCTACTGCTGGGGAAAGGAGAATCTAGCCAGAATTTTATCTGATATTGGTGCCCCATTACGGCTATATCCTGTCACCGCAAACATGGATAAAATTGCCTTTGCTAGAGTTTGCGTTCGGGTCAATCTAGCCTAACCCCTTAAGCCGGGAGTATGGATCGACGGACCGAAAGGAAAATTTTTTTAAAGAGCTGAGTATAAAGGTATTACGGTCATCTGCTTTAATTGTGGTGTTGTTGGGCACAGAGACACGAGTTGTCCCCTCCAAGGACCAACATCACAAGCCAATACATCCACCATTCCCTCCCCAGTGCCGTCCAATGATATGATGGAGACTAATGCTGTGCACACCCAACCTGACCCTTGCGAGAATGTGTCTAAAGATTCAGTTGGTCCATGGATGCTGGTAACCAATCGTCGAAAACCACGGAATTTGGCTAGACAACAACCCAAGCAAGCTGTAGGCAACAAATCTACGCCCGCTACCTCACTGACTTCAGCAAGACAGCCGCAGCAAATCGCTACCCACCAGCGGTAGAAAAGTCTAGCTCAACAGCTCAGAGGGGGGGACAGCATGCCACAGGGGTTAAAATTCCCCAGAATAGCCACTCGAATATCCAAAAAAGGCTAATTAAGCAGAAGGGAACTGTTGAATTGCAGGACAATGCTGTAGCAATCCCGAGGCTATTGCAGAAAAAATAGAAAGGCACTGTAGAAATGCTGAAGAGCACTGTGGAAATGCTGAAGAGCACTGTGGAAATGCTGAAGAGCACTGTAAAAATGCAGGATAACACTGTAGAAATGCAGGATTGTACTGTTAAAATGTGGGACAATACTGTAGAAGTGCAGGATAGTTCTGTAGAAGTGTAGAACAGTACTGTAGAAATGCAGGGGATGGTGCAGACCAAGCAAACGGGCACTGTAAAAATATGGGGCAGTACTGTAGCAATGCAAGGGTTGCAGCAGAACAAGCAGAAGGCAGAATGCAGTGTGCAGAATGGCAATAAGGAGGTGAAGAAAGCTGTAGATTTTCAAGACTGTCGTGTGCAGAATATAGTCCTAAATGCAGCCAATGAAAATCTACATCTGGACAAGTCCAATACACAGGCCCAGTCTACCCAGTTCGTAGCCAAAGGCAAAGACAGGATTTCCCTTGCCTCGAAGCACAACAATCCCTTTGCTGTCCTCGATCTTTGCATGGAGGAAAGCGATGTCAAGCTCCTCACTAACCTTGTTATGGCCCCCTCTTTAGCCAAGAAGAAGAAGTTAAAATCTCCTCTGCAAACCTTTCCCTCCCCCATTGCCATCACTCACAAGGGTAAGGAAAGAATCTCTAAGAAACATTGGGAGAAAGAACTTGCTAATCTCAAAGACTGCTTAACCCCAGCTAGTGGTGGCAAACTAATCAAAAGAAGACGGGAGACTCGTGGCGATACTGTTCTGGAGTGCAGCTCTCCACCCCTCCACTCTCACCTTTCCTCCTTTCCCCTCAAAGATTAAAGCCATCTTTTGGAATTGCCGCAGAGTTAAAAAGTGAGCTTCGTGCAACCATCTTCGTTTCAGGGATGAGGCTTCAGGCTTTGGCATTGAGGATTTGGGCTTAGTTCTTCAAGCTTTGGGCTTCAAGCTTTAGGCCTTGGGATTTAGCTTTTGAGGTTGGGCCTTTAGGCTTCATGCTTTGAAATTTGAGCTTGGGGCTTTGATTTTGGGGATAAGGCTTTAGGCATGGAGCTTTAGGCTTTGGCATTCAGGATTTGGGCTTAGTTTTTGAGCTTTTGGCCTTGGGATTCTATTTTTGAGCTTGGGCTTTTGGGCTTCGGCTTAGACGTTAAACCATCTAGGTTGGTGCTTCATGCTTCCGGCTTGGGCCTTTAGGCTTCAGGCTTTGGGCTTCAGGCTTTAGGCTTGGGACTTCAGATTTGGGGGTTCAAGCCAGAATGTCTCGGTATTGGGTTTTGACCTTCTAAACTTGAGCTTTTGGCCTTCTAGCTTGGGGCTTCGGCATTCTGAACTTGAGCTTTAGGTCTTTTATCTTAGAGCTCAGGCCTTCAAGGTTTTGGCTTCAAGATTAGAGTTTTGGCCTTTCAAGCCTTCAAGGTTTTAGCTTCAAGATTAGGTCTTTAGGATTTTGGCTTTGGCCATTAGCCTTTGAGCTTCAGGCGTCAACTTTCACGTTGGGCTTGGGCCATCATGCTTGGGCCTTTGGGCTTCAGGATTTGGCCCTTTGGTTTCGAGTTTTGTGGCTTTAAGCTTGGGTTTTGGGCTTGGTTTTTTGGCTTTTAGCTTCAGGCTTAAGAATTTGGGCTTCTAGCTTCACCCTTCGATCTTCAAGTTTTTGAAAATAGTCTTCAGGTTTCGAGCTTCAAGCTTGTGCTGTTAGGCAGCAGGCTTCGAACTTTGAGCATCAGTCTTGGGCCTTTGGGACTCAAGCTTCAAGCTTCAAAATTTAGACTTAAATCTTCGAGAATGTGGCTTCTAGCTTGAGGCTTAGGCCTTTGGGATTAGTCCATTAGGCTTTGGGATTCAGACTTGGTCCTGCGGGCTTGGGCTTCGATATTTGAGCTTTGAGGTTCAGGCTTTAGCATTCGGATGTTGGACTTCAAGCTTTGGGATTAAGCCTTCAGGCCTAGGTACTCAAGCTTGTGCCAATGGACTTTAGCCTTCAGGCCCAAGCATTCGAGCATTGAGATTTGAGCTTCAGACTTGGGCCTTCAAGCTTTAGGCTTCTAACTTGGCAATTCAGCCTTCAGCAAAGGGCTTAATGCTTTGGATTTCGAGCTTGAGCCTCCATGCCTGGGATTTTTAGCTTCAGGCTTTGGCCTTAGACTTTGGGGTTGTTCCTTTAGTATTCAGGCTTCAAGCATAGCAATGCATTCAGGTATTGAGCTGCAGATTTCATGCTTTTGGCTTTGGGCTTTGGCCTCCAGGTTTAGAGCTTCAAACTTTAGGCATCGGGCTTAGGCATTAAGACCTTGAGTTTTGGGCTTCAAGCTAGGTCCTTTGAGTTTTGGCCTTAGGGATTCTGCCTTTAGGTTTTGGCCTTTGGACTTTGAGGTTAGGATTTTGTGCTTCAAGTTTTAAGCTTCGGCCTTCAGGCTTTATGATTTCTCCTTAGAACTTTGTCCTTCTAGTATCGTGCTTTGGTTTTCATGGTTCAAACTTCGGGCATCGGCCTTGAGGATTCGGGATTTAGGCTTCAATTTTCAAGCTTCACATTTTGAGTTAAGGCTTGAGCCTTCAAGGTTCCGGCTTCAAGCTTTGTGCTTCGAGCTAAGGCCTTTAGGCTTTAAGCTTTTGTCTCGGGCCTTCACACTTTAGGCTTTGGCATTTAAGCTTTACATTTTAGGGTTTAGGCTTGCCCTTTTGGGCTTTGATCTTTAGGGTTAGGGATTTGAACTTAGCCTCTCGGGCTTCACGCTTCAGGCATTAGCTTTTGTGCTTCGAGATTCAGGCCTTTGGATTTCTAGCTTAGGCCTTTAGGCTTCTAAAGCTGGAAGGATAAAGCCCAAAAGCCTAAATCTCAAAGACTGAATGACGAAGCTTGAAGGTCGAAGCACAAAGTCTAAAAAACCAGGCACAAGCCCAAAAGCCAAAGGCCGAACACATATGCCCAAAGCCCGTAACCCGAAGTCCAATGACCTAAGATAATCCCAAGCTTGACGCCTAAAGCCTAAAGCCACACAGCCCCAACTAGAATGCCAAAATTTGAAGCCCAAAACCCAAAAGTTAAACCCTAAAGCAGAATGCTAAACCTGAAGGCCAAAGCCTTATATCCATTGCTAAAAGCCTGAAGCCCTAAGCTCAAAATACAAAGCCCAAAGACCAAAACATGATGTCTAAAACTTGAAGCCCGAATTTCAAAGCCCGAGCTTAAACGCCAAAGGCTGAATCCCAAAGGCCGAAGCCCAAGCTTGAAGTTCAAAGCTTAAAGCCCTAAAGAGCAAGTTTAAAGCCCAAAGCATGAAGGTCCTATATCTGAAGTCTGAAGTTAGAAGCTCAATAACGAATAGGAAAAGCCTAAAGCCAAAAGACCCAACACCAAAGCCTGATAATTGAAGTCTGAAACATAAAATTCCAAGCCCGATGCTTGAAACTCGAAGCTCAAAAGCTTAAGCCCGAAGGCCAAAGCCAGAATCCTGAAGGCTGAAAGCCAAAGTCTGATGCCAAAAATTTGAAGCCCAAACTTTTGCCTAGAAGCTGAAAGTCAAAGCCCTAAGCCCGAAACTTAAATCCCGAAGCCTGAAGTACAAAGCCCGAAGCCCGAAGCACAAAACCCGCAGTTTAAAAAACCAAACTTGAGTCTCGAATCCCAAAGCCAAAGACATATGCTCAAACCCTATAACTTGAAGCCCAGTTCTAAGCACGAAGCCTGAACCCCAAATACTAAAAGACTATGCCTGGAGCCTCATGCTCAAATTCCAAAGCTTCAAACTCTAAGGCCAAAGGCCAAAGCTTAAAATACAAAGCATGAAGCCTAATGCTAAAATGACCAAGCCTGAAATTTGAAGCCTAAAGCCTAAAAGCCCATGCTTGGAGTTCGAATCCTGATGGCCTAAGCTTAAAGCTTGAAATCTTTATGTGCAAGCTTGAAGACCGAAGTCTGAAGGTTGAAGCCTGAAGGCCGATTGCTAAAGATAAAAGCCCAAATTCCTAGACTCGTAGCCAAAAGTTCGAAGGACCATGCCCGTAGCCACAAGTTCAAAGACATAAAGCCTAAATGTCAAAGCCTAAAGGCCCGAAGCCTGATGACTGATGCCTAAGCTTGCAATCCTGAAGCTCGAAGTTCGAAAGCCCAAGCCCAAAGCTTAAACCCCAAATACTAAAGGACTAAGCCCGGAGCCTGAGGCTCAAATCCCGAAGCTTGAACCTCAAAGGCCAAAGTTCCCAGACTAAAACACAAAGCATGAAGACTAAAGCGCAAATGCCTAAACCCAAATCTTGAAGCCCAAAGCACAAAAACCAATGCCTGAAGTAGGAATCCTAATGGCTTAAGCCTGAAGCTTGAACTATCTATGTTCAAACTAGAAGACCAAAGCCCGAAGACTGTTTCTAAAAACTTGAAGCCTGAAGGCCAAAGCTAGAAGCCCAAATTATTAAGCCTGAAGCTAAAAGACCAAAGCCCAAGCCCAAAGCCAGAAGACCTAAACTCGAAACCCGAAGGCTGAATCCCAAAGCCCAAAGGCCCAAGCATGATGGCCCAGGCCCAAAGCCAAAAGCCAAAAGACCTAATCTTGAAGCCAAAACTTTAAGGCCAAAGCTCTAAGACAGAAGGCCAAAAATCTAACCTTGAAGGCCTGAGCTCTAAGCCAGAATGCTTAAACTTGAAGGCTCATGTCTAAAGCATAAATGCTGAAGCCCGAAGTCAGAAGCCTGAAGGCCAAATTCTCAAGTTCAGAAGGTCAAAGACCCAATACCGAGATCTTTTGGCTCGAACCTCCAAACCTGAAGTCCCAAGCCTAAAGCCCAGAGCTTGAAGCATGAAGCACAAACCTAGATGGCTTAATGTCTAAGCCAAAGTCCAAAGGCCCAAGCTCAAAACTTGAATCCCAAGGCCTAAAGCCTGAAGCCAAAAGCTCAAAGAACTAAGCCCAAATCACGAATGCCAATGCCTAAAGCCTAAAGGCCTAAGCTCAAAACCTGAATCCCAAGGCCTAAAGCATGAAGCCCAAAGCTTGAAGAACTATGCCCAAATCCTAAATGCTGAAGCCTGAAGCTCCATGCCCGAAGCCTTATCCCTGAAACTCGAAGCCCTAAGCTCAAATCCCAAAGCCTGAAGCGTACAACATAAAAGCTTGAGTTTGAAGCCTGAAACCCAAATTCTAAAGCCCAAAGTACGAAGGACTAAGCCAGAAGCCCAAAGGCCTAAACTCGAAGGCTCATATCTGAAGCTCAAAGTTCAAAGGCCTAAGCCCATAGCCTAAATCCCAAATACTAAAAGACTAAGCCCGGAGCTCGAGGCTCAAATCCTGAAGCTTCAACCTCAAAGGCCAAAGTCCTAAGACTAAACACAAAGCATGAAGCTTGCATAAATGCCCAAGCCAGAAGTTTGGAGCCCAAAGTGTAGAAGCCCATGCAAGAAGCATGAATCTTGATGGGCCCAAGCCCGAAGACACAAGACCTAAACTTGAAACTCGAGGGCCGAATACTAAAGCCCAAAGGACCAAGCCCAACCTGAAAGCCAATGCCCGAAGCTCGAAGCCCAAAGCCCAAAGCCCAAAGCTCGAAGCTCAAATGCTGATGGCCAAAGCCAAAAGCCTAAAGGCCTAATCTTGAAGTCAAAACCTTGAAAGTCTGAGCTGTAAGCCAGAAAGCCTAAACTTGAAGGCCCATGTCTGAATCTTGAATGCTGAAGCTTAAGCCAGAAGCCCAAAGGCCAAAAGCTCAAGTTCAGATGGTCAAAGACCCAATATAGAGCCAAAAAGCATTATGATCAAAGCTCAAACCCAAAGCCCGAAGCCCTAAACCTAAAGTCCCAAACCTAAAGCCCGATGCCCAAAGCCTGAAGTTAAAAGGCCAAAGCCAGAAGCATGAAGCACTAACCTCGATGGCTTATGGTCTAAGCTGAAGCTCAAAACCTTAATCCCAAGGCATCAAAGCCTGAATTCCCAAAGCATGATTGCCAAAGCCTAAAGCTCCATGCCCAAAGCCTCATCCCCAAAACCTGCAGCCCCAAGCTCAAATGCCAAAGCCTGAAGCCTAAAACATAAAGGCTCACACTTGAAGCCCAAAACCCAAATCCTGAAGCCCAAAGTGCGAAGGGACAAGCGAAAAGCCAAATGCTTGATTTCCTAAACTTAAAGCTTCAAGCCCAAATCTTGAAGCCAAAAGGTATAACCTGAAGCCTAGATCCTGAAGCTCGATGATTGAAGATCGAAGCTCATAGCTCGAAGATCGAATCCTGAAGGCTCAAGTCCGAAGTCTGAACATCAAATGCAAAAACCTCGAACCCCGAAGGTTGAAGACCAAAATTCAAACCCGCAAGCTCGAATGTTGAAGCTTGAACCTAAAGCTTAAGGCCCAAATCACGAAGTCACAACTAGCAAAGTCTGAAGCTCAAATTCTAAAGCCAAAGCCCAAACAACCAAAGCCCAAACCACTAAAGACTAAGCCTAAAGTCCGAAGCATGATGGCCTAAGCATAAAGGCGAATGCCTACGGCTGAAGCCCAAAGCCCAAAAACTAAAGCCCAGGCACAAAGGGTCATGCCCAAAGCCTGAAGGCCCAAGCCAGAAGCCTGAAACTTGAAGTCCCAAGCCCAAGCCCGTGACCAAAGACCATGCTTGATGCCAAAATTCCAAAAGCCTAAAGACAATTTGCAAAACCAAAGCTTAAAGGTCCATGCCCAAATTCTAGACTTGAAGCCCAAAGTACGAAGGCTAAATCCCAAACCCCGAAGCCTAAAGCTTAAATCTCAAAGCCCAAAGGCCCAAGCTCAAAGTCCGAAGCTTGATGCGTAAACATCAAAGGACCAAGCCCAATGCCGAAACCCAAAGCCCAAAGCCCCAGGCCAAAAGCTAATGGCCGAAAGCCTAAAGCCCATAGCCTGAAACCCAAAACAAATTTATAGAAGGAAGCACAAAGCATGTACCAAGCACATAGAGGGTTCAAGGTTTAGGATTAGGCCATCAAGATTCAAGCTTCACGCATGGGTTTTTGCACCTTGGGCTTGAAACTTTAGGCTTGGGCATTTGAGCTTTAGGCTTCGTGCCTTTCATTTTAGACTTGGGTCTTTTGCCTTTGAGTTTGATGCTTAGGGATTTGAGCTTGGTGCTTCGGGCTTAGTCTTTCAGTATTTAGGGTTTAGGCTTCGTGCTTTGGAATTCAAGCTTATGCATTCGGTCGTTGTGCTTCAGTCTTCAAGCTTGGGCCTTTGGAATTTGAGCTTCGTATTTAGGTCTTATGGCTTTGGGTTTTTGGCTTCAGGCTTAGGAATTTGGGCTTCTAGCTTCAGCCATTCGCCTTCAGTCTTCGAGCTTCAGGCTTCAGGCTCCAAAATTTAGGTTTTGGTCTTCAAGCTAGTTGAAGCTTCATGCTTAGGCCATCAGGATTTGAGCTTCAAGCATGGTCTTTTGTGCATTGTGTTTTAAGCTTCATGCTTGGGCATTTGGGTTTGAGGCTTCATGCTTTGTTTTTTAAAATTCAGCCTTTGGCATATGAATTTGAAGTTTCAGGATTTCAGCTTCAGCTTTGGGTTTAGTCTTTCGGTATTTAGGGTTCAGGCTTCAGACTTCGGCCTTCGAACTTCGGGCTTTGGGATTCAAGCTTAGGCCTTCGGCCATTGAGCTTCGATTTTTAGGCTTAGGCTTTCCGGTATTAGGTTTTGGGCTAAACCTTTATGCTTTAGGCTTTGGCGTTGGGCCTTTGGACTTCGAACTGTGTGCTTTGGGATGTAAAACTCTGATTTTGGGATTTAGGCTTTGATCTTTATGCTTTGAGCTTTAGGCTTTAGGCATTGAGCTTTGGGGTTCAAGTTTCAAACTTCAAGCTTGGGGCTTCAGGCTTTGAGATTTAAGCTCAATTTTCAGGGTTTAGGCTTTGGCCTTCGAACGTTGGGCTTCATGTTCTAGGATTTGGGCATGGACCTTTGGGCTTTTGCTTTTGCAGCATTGATCTTCAAGCTTTAGGATTCAGGCATTAAGCTTGGGCCTTCTGGTTGTGAGAGTAGGCCTTGGTCCATTGGGCTTTGAGCTTGGGACTGCAACCTTCAGGCTTCCGGCGTAGGCCTTCAGGCTTTGGCCATGACCCTTTGGGCTTGGGCTTTAGGCATCGGGCTTCAGGCTTCGAGGTTGGTCATTCATCTATCAAACTTTGGCCTTCAGGATTTGGCCATCATGCTTCAAGATTTAGGCTTTGTGTTTAGTGGGTTGTGCTTTGATTTTACGAATTTAGCCTTCCGATTTTGGGATTAAGGCTTTGGCCTTTAGGCTTTATGGTACGAGTTTTAAGCTTTAGGATTTGAGCATTAGACTCTGAGAATTGTGCTCAAATCTTGGGGCTTTAGGATTTGGCTTCACAATTTGAGCCTTAAGCTTTGGGTTTCAGTTTCAATCTTCAAGCTTTAGAGCATGGTCTTGGGCCTTCGAACTTTTGGCGTTGAGCTTTTGGCCTTTGGGCTTTGAGCTTCAGGCTTTAGCATTTAAGCTTCGGACTTGAGCTTTCGATCTTAGGCCTTCTAGCTTAAAGCTCAGGTCTTCAAGCCTTTGGATTCAAGCTTAGGTCTATATTCTTCTGGCTTTGGCCATCATGCTTTGAGCCTTGAGGTTTGAGCTTTGGGCTTTTGGCTGAGGCTATGGGCTTGGATTTTCTGATCTCAGACGTTAGGCTTGCACCTTCAAGCTCGGAGGTTTGTGCTTCGGGCTTCAATTTTTGGTCTTATGGCTTCGGGCATGGGCCTTCAGCTTTTTGGCTTTAGGCTTAAGAATTTGGGCTTTTAGCTTCGGCCTTCTAGCTTCAGGCCTCGAGCAACTATCTTTGGGCTTCGATCTTCATGCTTGCACAAATACAGTTCAAGCATCAGCCATCAGGATTTGAGCTTCTGGCATGGGACTTTGCGCTTTGGGCTTCAAGCTTTGAGCTTAGGCATTTGGACTTTAGGCTTCATGCTTTGTATTTTGGGCTTGGGCCTTTGGCCTTTGAGTTTGAATCTTTGGGATTAGAGCTTCGAGCTTTGGGCTTAGACCTTTTGTGTTTGGGGTTCACGATTAGGGCTTCGACCTTCAAACTTTGTGCTTCAGGGTTCGGCCTTCAAACTTTGTGCTTCAGGCATCGGTCTTCGAGCTATGACTTTTGGCTTAGACCTTTTGGCTTTAGGCTTCAGCATTGGGCCTTTGGCCTTTGGCCTTCAAACTTTGTGGTTTTGGCTATAAGATCCTGAATTCGGGCTTTAGGCTTTGGGTTTTGGGCTTTGGGTTTTGGGCTTTGGGCCTTGGCTATTGATGTTTAGGCTTCGAGCTTCAGACTTTGAGCTTGGGCATTCAGGCTTTGGGAATTGTGCTTGGGTCTTTGGGCTGTAGGATTGATCTTTGGGATTTAGGCCTTAAACTTTGGGTTTGAGCTTCGACATTCGAGCTTTCAGGCTTTGTCTTGGGTGTTTGTGTTGAGCTTTGGGCCTCGGGCTTCGGGCATGTCCATTCGAGTTTCGGTCGATAGCCTTCGAGTTTAGGTCTTCTAGCTTGGAGGTCAGACCTGCAAGCTTTCTTAGGTCATTGGGCTTTAAACTTGGGCTTTGGGCTTGGGCTTTGGGCTTTGGGCTTGGGCTTTGGGCTTTAGGCCTGGGCTTTGGGCTTTGGCTTTGGACTTGGGCTTTGGGCCTTGGCCTTCTGATCTTGGGCTTTAGGCTTGGACCTTCAAGCTTGTGCCTTTGGGCTTTGGGTTTCAAGCTTCGAGTTTAGGCCATGTGGCTTCACCCTTTAGACTTTTGGCATGAGTTTAAGAATTTGAGCATCTAGCTTCGGCCATGGGCCTTCGGCCTTCGAGATTCAAGCTTCGAGATACGGTCTACGGGTGTTAATTTTCAAGTTTGCACATTGTGGGTTTAATTTTCAGGCTTAGGCAAATAGGATTCGAGCTTCCGGCATGGGCGTTTTTGCTTTGGGCTTTACAGTTTAGGCTTGGGCTTTGGGCTTTGGGCATTGAGCTTTAGGCTTTGGGCTTTGGGCTTTACAGTTTAGGCTTGGGCATTTGGGTGTTTGACCTTTTGTTGTTGAGCTTTTGGGCCTCGGGCTTCGGGCACGTCCATTCGAGTTTCGATCGATAGCCTTCGAGTTTAGGCCTTCTAGCTTGGAGCTCAGGCCTTCATGCTTTCTTATGTCTTTGGGCTTTGGGCCTGGGCTTTTGGCTTTGGGCCTGGGCTTTGGGCTAAGGCCTTCTGATCTCGGGCGTTAGGCTTGGACCTTCAAGCTTGCGCCTTTGGGCTTTGGGTTTCAAGCTTCGAGTTTTAAGAATTTGGGCATATAGCTTTGGCCATGGGCCTTCGGCCTTCGAGATTCAGGCTTCGAGATATGGTCTTCGGGTGACAATTTTCAAGTTTGCACAAAGCGGTTCAATTTTTAGGCTTAGGCCATCATTATTCGAGCTTCAGGCAGAGGAGTTTCCGCTTTGCGCTTTACAGTTTAGGCTTGGGCATTTGGGTTTTAGGCTTTAGCATTTAGCCTTCGACATTGGCCCTTTGGCTTTCACACTCTGCACTTCTGGTTATAACTTTCTAGATTCGAGCTTGAGGTATTATGCTCTTGGCTTTGGGCATTGATCTTTGGGCCTGGACCTTCGATGTTTAGGCTTTGAGCTTCAGACATCAAGCTTGGGCACTCAGGCTTTTTGAGTTAAGCATTAAGTTTGAGGGTTTAGGCTTTGGCCTTTGAACTTTGGGCTTTGGGTTCTAGGCCTTTGGCCTGGACCTTTAGGCTTTGGTACTGCAATTTTAGTGTTCGAGCTTTCAGATTCAGGCATCAAAGCTTTCGATCATCGGATTTGGGCTTAGGACTTCAAGATCTGGAAGCTTTGGGCCTCGGGCATGACACTTGGCTTTGGGCTTTGGGCTTTGGGCCTTGGCCATTAGGCTTTAGCATTTATGCTTGATCTTTAGTGGTTTGGGCTTTGATTTTCAGGCTTTGGCCTTTCAATTTTCAAGCTTCAGGATACGGTCTTCAGACTTCAGTGTTCATGCTTGCACATAGAGGTTTCAAGCATCAGGCTTAGACCACCCGGGCTTAGTCTTTCAGTATTTGGGGTTCAGGCTTCGGGCTTGGGCCTTGGAACCTTCAACTTTACGATTCAAGCTTAGGTATTCAGTTATTGGGCTTCGATCTTCAGACTTGGGCTATCGGGCTTTAGGCCTTTAGGCTTCAGCATTGTGCCTCTGGCCTTCGGACTTTGTTCTTTGAGCTACAAGTTTTGGATTTGGGCTTTAGGATTTGGGCTTTGGTCTTTGAGCTTTGGGCTTTGGGCTTTAAGCTTTGGGCCTGGGCCTTCGATGTTTTGGATTTGATCTTCGAACTTCGAGCTTGGGCCTTTGGGCTTTGGGATTTATGCTTTAGGCTTTTGGGTTTTGGTTTTAGCCTTTGATCTTTGGGCTACAGGTTCTATGCTTTAGTCATGGACCTTCAATCTTTGGTTTTGCACTTTTGGTTTTTGGGCTTTAGGATTCAGGCGTCAAGCTTAGGCTTCGGCCGTCAGGCTTTGGGCTTGGGACTTCAAGTTTTAGGCTTCCGACATGGGCCTTTAGGCTTTGGGCATGACCCTTTGTGCTTGTGCTTTGGGCTTTGGGCTTTAGGCTTCTGGCTTTAGGCTTCGGGTTTTAGGCTTCGGGCTTGGGCATTCATCCATCGGGCTTCAGCCTTCATGCTTAGGCCATCAGGCTTCGACCTTCATGCTTAGGCCATCAAGCTTCGTCCTTTAGGCTTGGTCTTTCGATCTCAGCAGGCTAAGGCCTTTGGGTTTTAGTGTTCATAGGCATTGTCCTACAGACTTCTGGCTTTGGCCTTTGGACTTCGGCTTTGACCTTAGGCCATTTGGTTATTGGCTGTTAGGGTCATGCTTCATGCTTCTAGTTTGAGCCTTCGAGCTTCAGCCTTTTGGCATGGGCTTTAAATTTAAACATTGGACTTCAGGCTAAGGCCTTTGGGCTTTAGTGTTCATGGCCTTTGGGCTACAAACTTCTGGCTTAGGCCTTTGGGCTTTAGTGTTGACCTTAGGCCATTCGGTTGTTAGCCGTTAGGGTCATGCTTCATGCTTCCAGTTTGAGCTTTCAAGCTTCAGCCTTTTGGCATGGACTTCTAGCATGGGCATTAAATTTAAACATTGGACTTCAGGCTAAGGCCATTGAGCTTTAGTGTTCATAGACTTTGGGCTAAAGACTTCTGGCTTAGGTCTTTGGGTGCTTTGACCTTAGGCCATCTGGTTATGGGTCGTCTGGGTCATGCTTCATGCTTTAGGCTTCGAGTTTAGGCTTTCCTTGTTTGGGCTTTAGGCTTCTAGCTTCTGACTTTGCGCTTCAGGCTTCGAGCTTTGGCATTCGGGTTTTGGGTTTTAGCTTTCACACTTCGACCTAGCGCCATATGGTTTGGGCTTTTATGCTTAGATCTGGGCTTCACGTTACGGGTTCTAAGCATATGTCTTTGGCTTTAGGATTCGAGACTTGAGTTTGGCTTTTTAAGCTTTGGGCTTCAAGCTTCGGGCTTCGGGATTTAGGTTTCAGGCATAGGGCTTTCACTTTCAGCCTTCGGACTTTGAGCTTTGGGCTTCGAGTTTTTGGCATCAGACTTTGGCTTTCAGCCTTCATGCTTCTGGCTTGGGCCTTCGGGCTTAAGCCTTTGAGCTTCGAGTTTCAAGAATTGGGCTTGGAATTTTGTATTTCAGACTTCAATTATAAGGCTTTGGTGTTTGGTTTTTCGACAGCAGGCTTTTGGCATCGGTTGTTGAGCTTTAGATTTTGGGTTTTAGGATTTGAGCTTTAGACTTTGGGAGTTGTCCTTGAGCCTTCGGGCATTGGGATTGAGCTTTGACCTTTGAGATTTTGAGTCTAATCTTGGGTTTTCGACCTTCTACCATTGAGCTTTTTGTCTTCGGGCTTTGGGCTTCAGGCTTGAGCATTAGAGCTTCGGACTTGAGCCTTCAAGCTTAGGCCTTCTGTCTTCGAGTACAAGCCTTCAAGTTTTGGCTTCAAGCTTAGGTCGTTAGGCTTCTGGCTTTGGCCATCAGCCTTTGAGCTTCGTGCTTTGACTTTTGGGCTTTAGCTTTCAGGTTGGGCTCTGGCCTTCTAATCTCTGGCATTATGCTTCATACTTTGGGTTTAGAGTTCAGGACTTGTGGCTTCGAGCATGGGCCTTCAGATTTTTGGCTTCAGGCTTATGAATTTGGGCTTCTAGCAGGCTTCGGGCTACAGTGTTCGGGCTTTCGTCTTCAAGCTTGCACTTAAAGGGTTCAAGCTTCAGGCTTAGGCCATTAGCATTCAAACTTCAAACATGGGCTTCTACACTTTGTGCTTCAAATTTCAGGCTTGGGCATTTTGGTATTAGGCTTCATGTTTTGTATTTTGGGCTTTAGCCTTTGGCCTTAGAGTTTGAAGCTTCGAGATTTGAGCATGGGGCTCTGGGCACAGTCTTTTAGTATTTGGGGTTTAGGCTTTGGGGTTGGGCCTTCAAACTTTGGGCTTCAAGATTCAAGCTAAGGCCTTCAATCATTGGGCTTCGGTCTTTGGGCTTGGGCTTTCAAGCTTCAGGCTTTGGCCCTTTAAGCTTTAGGCTTGAGGCTTGAGGCTTAAGGCTTCGACATTAGCCCTTTAGCCTTTGCACTCTGCGCTTCGGGCAATAAATTTCTGGATTCGGGTTTCAAGCATTACCCATTGGGCTTTGGGCTTAGGCCTTCGATGTTTAGACTATGAGTTTTGAACTTCGAGCTTGGGCCTTCGGGCTTTTAGATTAATGCTTGAGACTTCAGGCTTTAAGCTTAGCTTACGGACTTTGGGCTTCGTCTTCTAGGCTTGGTCATGGACCTTCGAGCTTTGCTATTGCAATTTCGGTCTTCGGGCTTTAGGCCTTCTAGTTGTAGGCATGGGCCTTCAATCATCGGAATTTTGGCGTAAAACTTCAAGCTTTAAGCTTCCAGCATAAACCTTTGGTCTTTGATATGACCTTTTGGGCTTGGAATTTTGGCTTTGGGCTTCGAGCTTCAAGCTTCAAGCTTCAAACTTCAGGCAATGGTCTTCAAGCTTGCACATGGATGGTTCAAGCATCTGGCCTAGGAGACTGGGATTCGAGCTTAAGGCATGGGCATTTGCTCTTTGGGCTTCAAATTTTAGGCTTGGGCAATTGGGCATTAGGCTTTAGCCTTTGGGCTTCGGGAATAATATTTTAGTATTTGGGTTTCAAGTTTCTAGGTTAGGCCATCGAACTTCAGGCTTCAGGGTTCAAGCTTAGATAAGCCTTTAGTCATTGCGCTTGGGTGTTCGGGCTTGGGCTTTCGGGCTTCAAGCTTCAGGCCATTAGGCTTTAGGCTTTTGGCTTCGTGATTGGCCCTTTTGCCTTTGCACTCTGTGCTTCAGGCTATAAGATTCTGGATTCTAGCTTCAGGCATTGGGCACTGGGCTTTGGGCATTTATCTTTGGGCCAGGGTCTTCGATATTTAGGCTTGGAGTTTTAGACTTCGAGTTTGGGCCTTTGGGCTTTGAGATTTAAGCTTCAACCTTTAAGCTTGGCTTTCGAACTTTGGGCTTCATATTCTAGTCTTTGGGCTTTGGGTACTGATCTTTGCAATTTTGGTCTTTGGGCTTTAGGATTCAAGCATCAATCTTAGGCCTTCAGGTTGCAGTCTTGGGCCTTCGGTCGTCGAGATTTGTGGATAAGACTTTAGGCTTTTGGCTTTCGGCGTGTGCCTTTGGGCTTTTGGTACGACCTTTTGGGCTTGGGGTTTAGGCTTCGGGCTTCGTGCTTCGAATTTTAAGCTTCGGGATATGGTCTTCAAGCTTGCACATGGAGGGTTCAAGCTTCAAGCCTAGGTTATCAAAATTAGAGCATCAGGCTTCGGCCTTTAGCCGCCAAGCTTTGGTCTTTAGACTTGAAGCTTCAAGGGCCTTTGGGCTTTGGGTTTCATGCATCAGTCTTCAGGCATAGGCATTTATCCATCAGGTTTTGGCCTTCGGGCTAGGCCGTCAGGCTTTAGCATTTAGGCTTGGTCTTTAGTAGTTTAGGCTTCAATTTTCTGGCTTTATAGCCTTCCGATTTCTGGCTTGCGATTTGGGCCTTTAAGCCTTATGGTTTGGGTTTTGGGCATTAGGATTTAAGCTTTAATGTTTGAGAATTGTGCTTGGGCCTTCGGGATTTAGGATTGGGTTTCAGGATTCAAGCCTCAAGCTTTGGGTTTGTGCTTCGGCCTTCAATCATCCTAGCTTGATGTGGGTCTTCGACATTCTAAGATTGAGCTTTTGGTCTTCGGGCTTCAAGCTTTGAGCTTGTGCTATTGAACTTCGGGCTTGTGTGTTCGACTTTAGGCCTTAGGCTTCTGGCTCAGGCCTTCAAGCTTTTTGGCTTCAACCTTAGGCCTTTAGGTTTATGGCTTTGGGCTTTATGCTTTATGCTTTGCATTTTCATGATTCAAGATTTGAAGTTGAAGCTTCAGAATTTAAGCTTTGGCTTTCGAGCTTAGTCTTTCAGTATTTGTGGTTTAGGCTTCGGGCCTCGACCTTCGAACTTTGGGCTTTGGGATTCAAGGTTTGGCCTTCCGTCTTTAGGCTTGTATCTTTCGGCTTCAGTCTTTGGGCTTAGACCTTCCAGCTTTAGGTTTGAAGCATTGGGCCTTTGGCCTTCGCACTTTATGCTTCGGGATTTAAGATTCTGGATTCAGGCTTCAGGCTTTGGGGTTTAGGTGTTGGCCTTCGAACTTTGGGCTTCAAGTTTTAGGCTTTGGGCATGGACCTTCAAACCCTTGTGTTGCAATTTTGGTCCTCGGGCTTTACATCAAGCTTGGGCCTTCAGGTCGTAGACTTGGGCCTTCGGTCGTCAGGATTTGGACTTAACAC
Source organism: Apostasia ramifera (assembly GCA_019297695.1). NCBI lineage: Eukaryota > Viridiplantae > Streptophyta > Magnoliopsida > Asparagales > Orchidaceae > Apostasia > Apostasia ramifera. The sequence goes on along the minus strand of JAEMOT010001046.1, from coordinate 56,896 downwards.
CTCAAGCTTTAAGCCTCTAGCATTGGACTTTTGGCTTTAGGCATGACCATTTAGGCTTGGGCTTTAGGCATGACCTTTTAGGCTTGGGCTTTAGGCTTCGGGCTACAGTCATGAAGCTTGCACATAGAGGGTTCAAGTTTCCGGCCAAGGATTTAAGTTTTTTCGAGCATTAGGCATGGGCTTTTGCTCTTTGGGCTTCAAATTTCAAGCTTGGGCATTTGAGCATTAGGCTTCATGCTTTTTATTTTAAGCTTTGGCCTTTGACTTTGGCCTTAGAGTTTGAAGATTTGGGATTTGAGCTTCGGGCTCCAGGCATTGTCTTTAGGTATTTGGGGTTCAAGCTTCAGTGTTCGGCCTTCAAACTTTTGGCTTCAGGATTCAAGCTTACGCCTTTGGTCATTGGGCTTCAATCTTCGGGCTTGGGCTTTCAAGCTTCGGGCTTGGGCTTTCGGACTTCCGGCTTCGAGCCTTTAGATCATTGAGCTTCGAGCTTCAATCTTCAATCTTTGGGCTTTGTTCATTGAGCTTCAAGCATCGAGCTTCGAGCTTCAAGGTTCGAGCTTCCATCTTCGAGCTTCAAGATTTAGGCTTTAGGATTTGGGCTTGAGGCTTCGAGTTTAGAACTTCAGGTATTGGGCTTCTAGTTTGGCCCTTCGAACTTTGGGCTTCAAAATTTGGGTTTCGGGCTTCAAGCTTGAGCCTTCATGTTTTAAGCTTCAGGCTTTGGGATTTGAGCTTGGGGCTTTGAGTTTTGGGGATAAGGCTTCGGGCATGGAGCTTCAGGCTTTGGCATTCTGGATTTGGGCTTAGTTCTTTGAGCTTTGGGCTTTAGGCTTTAGGCCTTGGGAATTAGCTTTTGATCTTGGGCCTTTAGGCTTTATGCTTTGGGATTTGAGCTTGGGGTTTTGATTTCGGGGATAGGGCTTCGGGCATGGAGCTTCAGGCTCTGGTATTCAAGATTTGGGCTTAGTTCTTCGAGCTTTTGGCCTTGGGATTCAGGTTTTGAGCTTGTGCCTTTGGGCTTCGGCTTGCATATAGAGTGTTCAAGCTTCAGGATTAGGCCAAGATTCGAGCTTCAGGCGTTGGCTTTTGCGCTTTGGGCTTCAAACTTCAGGCTTGAGCATTTAGGCTTTGGGCTTTTGGGCTTTGTGATTCATGGCGAGAGGCTTAAGCCTAAAATAAAAGGCACGAAGCCTAAAGCCTAAATGCCCAAGCCTGAAGTTTGAAGCTCAAAGCGCAAAAAACTCATGCCTGAAGCTAGAATCCTGATGGCCTAATTTGAACCCTCTTTGTTCAAGCTTGAAGACCGAAGCCCAAAGACTGTTGCCAGAAGACCTAAACAGGAAGCCTAAAGCCCAAAGGCCCAAAACAAAAGCCCCCATCCCAAAGGTCCATGCCCAATGGCCCAAACTGTAATCCCGACCATGGCCAGAAGACCTACATGGAAAGCCTGAAGCCCAAAGGCCTAAGCCCAAAGGCCTAAACCCAATGTCCCCATCCATAAGGTCCAAGCCCAATGGCCCAAACCTGAACTCCAAAATTCGAAGGCCCATGCCAATAGCCAGAAGCCAAAAGCTCAGAGGCCTAAGCCTAAAGCATGATTCCCAAAGCCCAAAAGCCCAAGCCCAAAGCCCAAAGCCTTTAGCCAATAGCCCAAAAGCCCCAGCCCAAACCTCAAAGCTCGTAGCCCAAAGTATGAAGCACAAAGGCTCAAACCTGAGCCCAAAACTTGAATGCTCAAACATGAATCCTAAAACCCAATAAATAAAGGCGCCAACATGAAGCTCAAAGCCCATCAGGATTCGAACTTCGAGCTCCGGGTATAGTCTTTTAGTATTTGGGGTTCAGACTTTGGGCTTGGGCCTTCAAACATTGGGCTTCAGGATTCAAGCTTAGGCCTTCATGCTTTAGGCATTCGGCTTTAGGTTTTAAGCTTCAATATTGGCCCATTGGCCTTCACACTTTGTGCTTCAAGGTATAAGATTCTGGATTTGGGCTTTAGGTATTGGGCTTTGGGCTGTAGGATTGGTCTTTGGGATTCGGGCCTTAAACTTTGGGTTTGAGCTTCGACCTTCAAGCTTTCAGGCTCGGTCTTTGGCATTCGACCTTCTGATGTTGGACTTTTGGCCTTCGGTCTCGAGCTTCATGATTCTAGCTTCAGACCTGAGCCTTTGAGTTTAGGCCTTCTGGCTTAGAGCTCAGTCCTTCAAGCTTTTGGCTTCAAGTCTAGGCCTATAGGCTTTTGGCTTTGACCATCAGGCTTTGAGCTTCAGGGTTTGGGCTTTAGGCTTTGGGCTTCGGCTTCTGGTTGGGCCTAGGCCATCATGCTTGGGCCTTTGTATTTGTGCTTCATGCCCGGGCTTAGTCTTACAGTATTTGGGGTTCAGGCTTTGGGCATGGGCCTTCAAACTTTTGGCTTCAGGATTTAAGCTTAGGCCTTCGGTCATTGGGCTTTGACCTTCGGGCTTGGGCTTTCAGGCTTCAGCAATTGTCCTTTGGCCTTCGGACTTTGTCTTTCAGGCTATGGGCTTTAGGCTTTTGGCCATTGGCTTTTGGCTTTGGGCTTTAGGCTTAAGGGTTTTGGATTTAGTCTTTGAACTTTGGGCTTCGGGTTCTGGGCTTTGGGCACGGACCTTCGAGCTTTAGTTTTGCAATTTCTGTCGCCTCCAAGCTTTGAGCTTTGGGCTTCGGGTTTTCAGCATCAGACTTTGGCTTTTAGCCTTCAGGCTTCTAGCTTGGGCTTTCAGGGTTAAAGCTTTTGAGCTTCGAGTTTCAAGCATCGGGCTTGGAATTTTATGTTTTAGACTTCAATTGTCAGGATTTGGTGTTGGGTCTTTTGGCTTCAGGCTTTTGGCATCAGTTATTGAGCTTCTAACTTTAGGCTTTAGATATAGGACCTTCATGCTTTGGGCTTTAAACTTGCTCTTTAGGGCATTAAGCTTCGAACTTCGAGCTTAGGTGTTGGCCTTTGGGGTTTAAGCTCAGGCTTCAAGCTTTAGACATCGTGGCTTGGTCTTTGGGCTTCGGGCTACAGGTTCCAGGCTTCATGCTTCAGGCCTTTAGCAACGCGTATAAGGCTTTGGACTTCAGGTTTAGGCATTCTACTTTGAGCTTCAGCTTCTGGGTTTCGGGCTTTAGATTTTTGCCTTCTGGTTAGGCCTCAGTCCTGGGATTTCATTCTTAGGTCATTGGACTTCGGGTTACAGGCTTTGGGGATATGTGTTCAGCCTTTGGCTTTCAGGCTTGTTGTTAGGTTTTCAGACTTTCAGCTTCGACCTTTGGGTTTCAGCATTCAAACTTCAAAATTTAGGCTTTTGGGCTTCTTCCTTCCAGCTTTAGCCTTTGGGTTTCAGCCTTCTAGTTTTGGGCTTCGGGCTTCGACTTTAGGCCTTCGGGCTCTGGCTTAGGCCTTCAAGCTCTGGGCTTGAGCTTGTGCCTTCAGACATAGGGATTCGGGCTTGAGCCTTCGAGCTTCAGGATTCAAACTAGGGCCTTAGGGCTTCAGGCCTAGACCAAAGGACCTCGGGCATCAAGCTTCGAAGTTAGAGATTCAAAATTTTGTTATCGTGCTTCAGGATTTAAGGCTTTTTGCCTTCCAACTTTGAGCACAGTGCTTTGGCCTTCGGGCTTCAAGCTTCCGTTAAAGGACTTTCGGCTAAGATTTTGAGCTTCTGACTCTATACCCTAAATCCCGAATCTCGATGCCCCAAGCCCCTAGTGCAAAGATTGAACTCGAAAGACCCAAGCCCAAAGTCCGATGCTCAAGACCGAAAGCCCTAAATCTAAAGGGCGAAAGCCCAAGCCAGAAGCCTGAACATTTGAAGGCCCATGCTTAAAACTCGTGGCCTATAGCTTGAAGCCTGAAGTCTGAATAACCAAACCTGAAGCTCGAAGCCTGAAGGCCAAAGCCCAATGACATAATGCCAAATCTCGATGCTTGTAGCAAGAAGTTCAAAGCCTAAAGGGTCAAGCACGTAGCCCGAAGCTCGAATCCAAAGTTTGAAGCCCCATGCCTTAAGCTTGAAGCCTGAAGCCTGCTTCCTGAAGCCTGATGCACATAGCATGAAGCTCATGGCCTAAAGCCCATTGCCCGATACCCAAAAGTCCAAGCCTAATGCCTTCAGCTCGAAATCTAAAGCCCAAAGAGTGAAGGCACGTGCTTGAAGCCTAAAGCTAAAAGCTTGAAAGCACAACCCCAAATCCCAAACCCTAAAGGTCCACGGCTAAATCACGTAGCCAGAAACTTGTAGGCCGAAACTTAATGCCCGAAGGACCAAACTCGAAGCCCAAATGCCCAAGCCCAAATCCCAAGACTTTGGGCTTCAGGCTTCGGGCTTCAGGTTTCAAGCTTCTGGCTTCGGAAAATATTCGAGCTTTGAACTTGATTCTTCAAGTTTAGGCCTTCTAGCTTAGAGCTCAGGACTTCAAGCTTTTGGCTTCAACCTTAGGTCTTTAGGCTTGTAGCTTTGGCCATCAGCCTTCGAGCTTCGAGCTTCAGCCTTTGTCCTTTTAATCTCGGACATTAAGCTTGGGCCTTTGGGCTTCGGTCTTACAGTTCAAAACTTCTGGCAACGGGCATGGGCTTTCGAACTTTTAGCTTCAGGCTTTTGAATTTGGGCTTCTAGCTTTGGCCATCTGCCTTTGCCTTCGAGCTTCAGGCATCGAGCTACAGTCTTCAAGCTTGCACATAAAGGTTTCAAGCTTCAGGCTTAGGCCATCACAATTCGAACTTCAGGCATGGTCTTTTGCTCTTTGGGCTTCAAATTTCAGGCTTGGGCATTTGGGCATTAGGCTTTATGCTTTATCTTTTAGGCCTTAGTTTGAATCTTTAGGATTTGAGCTTTGGGATTTGAGCTTCGGGCATAGTCTCTCAGTATTTAGGGTTCAGGCTTTGGGGATGGGCCTTTGAACTTTGGGCTTCAGGATTCAAGCTTAGGCCTTTGGTCATTGGGCTTCGATCTTTGGACTAGGGCTTTCGGGCTTTAGGCTTTGGGCATTTAAGCTTTTGGCTTTAGGATTTAGGCTTTAGGGGCTTTAGGCTTCAACATTGGCCAAACATTGGCCCTTTGGTCTTCACACTTTGTTCTTTGGGGTATAAGATTTTGGATTCGAACTTCAGGTATTTGGCATTGGGCTTTGAGCATTTTGATCTTTGAGCATTGAGCTTTGGGTCTGGGCCTTCGACCTTTAGGCTTTGAGCTTTAGACATCGAGCTTGGGCATTCATGCTTTGAGATTTAAGCATTAGGCTTCAGGATTTAGGCTTTGGCCTTCGAACTTTGGGCTTCGGGTTCTAGGCTTTGGGCATGGACATTCGAGCTTTGTTATTTCAATTTTGATTTCCAGGCTTTAGGATTCAGACATCAAGCTTGGGCCTTCAAGTTGCGAGCTTGAACTTTTAGTCATCGGATTTGAGCTCATGACTTCAAGCTTTAGGCTTCCAAGTTGCAGGCTTAGGCTTTTAGTCATCGGGATTTGGGCTTAGGACTTCAAGCTTTAGACTTCTAGCATGGGGGTTTGGTTTTGGGCCTGACCCTTTGGCCTTAGGCTTGGGGCTTAGGCATCTGTTAATCGAGCTTTAGGCTTTAGGCTTTAGGCTTTAGGCTTTAGGCCTTCGAACTTGTGGCTACAGGCATAATCCTTTAGACTTTTGGCTTTGGGCTTAAGAATTTGGGCTTCTATCTTTAGCCATCGACCCTCAGCCTTCAAGCTTTAGGCTTCGGGCTACGGTCTTTAGGGTTTGGTCTTCAAGCTTGCACATAAAGGTTTCAAGCTTCAGGCTTAGGCCATCAGGATTTGAACTTCAGGCACGGCTTTTAGGCTTCAAATTTCAGGCTTGTGCTTTTGAGTATTAGGCTTCATGCTTTTTATTCTAGGTTTTCTTGTTTGGCCTTAGAGTTTGAAGCTTTGGGATTTAAGCTTCGGGCTCTAGGCATAGGATTGTAGGCCTTGGGCCTGGACCTTCAGGCTTTGGTATTGCAATTTCGGTGTTCAAGCTTTAGGTTTCAGGCAACTAGCTTTGGCCTTTAGATTGCCGATTTGGGCTTTCGGTCGTCAGATTTGGGGTTAGAACTTCAAGATTTAGGCTTTCGACATGGGCGTTTGAGCTTTGGGCCTTGGGCATGACCCTTTGGCCTCGGGCTTCGGGCTTCGAGCTTCGGTCTTAGGCATTCATCCATCGGGCTTTGGCCTTCGGGCCTAGGCCATCAGGCTTCAGTATTTAGGCTTGGTCTTTAGTAGTTTGGGCTTCGATTTTCGGGCTTTGGCCTTTCGATTTCGGTCTTGATGCTTCAGCCTTTGGGCTTCGTGCTTTGGGTTTTGGGCTTTAGGATTTAAGGTTTTGGCCTTTTGGCTTCGAGCTTGAGAGTTCAAGCTTCGAACTTGAGCCTTCAAGTTTAGGCCTTCTAGCTTAGAGCTCAAGCCTTTTAGGATTCTGGCTTTGGACATTAGCCTTTAAGCTTCAGGCTTCGGCCTTTGGGTTTCGGCTTTCAGGTTGGCCTTGGGCCATCTAATCTTAGGCATTATGCTTGGGTTTCAAACTTCACGTTTAGTTCTGTGGCTTGGGCCTTCGGACTTTTGACTTCAGGCATAAGACTTTGAGCTTCTAGCATCGGCCATCAAGCTTTGGTTTCAATTTCGGTCTTGGGCTTTAGGATTTAGGCGTCAAGCTTGGTCTTTGGTCATCGGGCTTTGGGCTTGAGACTTCAAGTTTCAGGCTTCTGGCATGGGCATTCAGGCTTTGGGCATGACACTTTGTGCTTGTGCTTTGGGATTCAGGCTTTAGGCTTCGGGCTTGGGTATTCGTCTGTCCGACTTTGGCCTTCATGCTTAGGCCATCAGGCTTCAGCATTTAGGCTTGATCGTTAGTGGTTTGGGGTTCAGTTTTTGGGCTTTGGCCTTTCGATCACAGGCTTGAGACTTCAGCCTTTTGCTTTCATTGTTTAGACTTTGGCTTTAGGATTTGAGCTTCAGACTTCATTAGTTGTGCTTGGGCTTCGGGCTTAGGCCTTTGGGGCTTCAGCTTTGACCTTATGCCATCCGGTTGTGGGCCATTTGGGTCATGCTTCATGCTTTAGCCATCGAGTTTAGGCTTTCATGGTTTAGGCTTTAGGCTTCGGGCTTGAGGCTTCGGGCTCTGGGCTTTGGCTTTCAGGCTTTGGGCTTCAGCTTTCACCCTTCGGCCTAGCACTGTATGGCTTCAGGCTTGGCGCATCAGCCTTTAGGCTTTTGGGTTTAGGTTTGGGCTTTCGTGCTTAGATCTGGGCTTCACATTGCGGGGTTTGAGCATATGTCTTCGCATTTGGGATTCGAAGTTTGGCTTTTTAAACTGCGGGCTTCAAGCTTCGGGCTTGGGGATTTAGGTTTCGGGCTTAGGGCTTTGACTTTCAGCCTCCGAGCTTTGAGCTTTGGGCTTCGGGTTTTCAGCATCAGACTTTGGCTTTCAGCCTTCAGGCATGTGGCTTGGGCCTTCGGCCTTAAAGCTTTTGAGCTTCAAGTTTCAAGCATCGGGCTTGGAATTTTGTGTTTCAGACTTCAATTATCAGACTTTGGTGTTGGGTCTTTTAGCTTCAGGCTATTGGCATCAGTTGTTAAGCTTCTAACTTTAGGGTTTAGATATAGGACCTTCATGCTTTGGGCATTAAACTTGTTCTTTAGGGCATTAAGCTTCGAACTTTGAGCTTGGGCTTCAGCCTTTGGGATTTGGCCTTTGGTGTTTAAGCTTGGGGTTTGAAATTCGGGCTTCAAACTTTAGACATCGCGTCCCTATCTGCATCATGTTTAAATTGGCAGATGAAATAGTCCTTGCCTGCATCGAGAACTTTAAAACCGTCATAGTGCCCCCATCTTTTGTGAAGCTCAGCTGCGAGAAAGTGGAACGGCAGTCTCCTTCCAAATAATTTGCCAACTAACGATGAAGCTAGCATGGATTGCATCTGCGAAATAGAAGCTTTATCGAGCTGGACCACTCCTTCTCGAATGTGGGCTGAGGTAGAAAGGTCAATGTCTCCAAAGCTAACATACTCTTTGCGAGACCAGGCCGAACTAGCAACAGGTGAGTTTTGAGGTTGCTGTTTTGACAGTTTGCTGAAGTTAGGAGGCTGCTGCAAAATTGTCCCTTGCTGTTTGTTGTGAGCTGCATGCATCGTGGGCAAATCTGGTTGGGAAACATGCTGTTTTTCGCTGTTTTGAGGTTGCAGAGGGCTGCTGTGCTTGCTGGAAACTGCAGAAAATTGTGGAAAGCTCACTGCGGCATTTTGTCGAACAGCTGGTGTGTAGTTTCTACACTTGGAACTGTTTGAGGCTGCAGTCTGAGCAGAATCGGAACTGTTTGACACGGCAATATGCGCGGAAGCAACCTGCAGAACGGACTGCCCCATAGGGCCTCTGGCATCCTCACCCGGAATATTTTTAGCGACATCACAGGCAGTTACGTATGGCTCGGCCACCCCCCGGGCCACAGGGTGGAAGGAGTAGTGGCACGCTTTCTCTTACCTTGTGTTGGAATTTTAAAGTAAAATATGCATGCGTGTTAAATTTTCTAAAACTCGATAATTTCATTATCTTATTTGTAATAGTTTTCTGAATTTGGTCGGACTAAAATTTAATCATCAGAGAAATTTCGTGACACGTATGTGAGTTTGCAAATAATTATATTTAATATAATTTTGAAAGCTTAGTTTTAATCTCCTTTTCATTTGTATTTAGTCATTTAAATAAATACATATAAGTCTAGGCACTAATTTAATATTGGTAGCGTTAGGTTCGGCTTAAATCGATCCCCGCGCTGCATCAACTTGGTATCAGAGCCTAGGTTCATCTTAGGTTCATTGTAGCTTAGTGCTTAGGTTTGCATTTAGTTTTAGGTTCATTTTAGTTTGCATTTATAGTCTATCATGTCAACCCGTAGTGGCCTACAATTTCGGGATGATGAGATCGGGAATACTCCTCGTGATCTCATACTGCAGCTTCAGGAACAAGTTAAAAATTTAACGTATGAAGTAGCAGCCCTTAAAGTTAGTAAAGCCACTACCTCTGAAATACCACGTGTTACTGAAGAACACGTTGGGGCTTCACAGAGCCATCCATCTCGGATGATTGTCCCACCTCCTAGGGCAACACCAGAACCTGACCTTCTAGAGGATGATCTATTCTATGAGAGTGATGATTTTTATCATCCTTCTACACGTCTGACTTGACGCATAGGACTTCTAGGAGAGGCGTATCCTTTCCAAGGTGAAGGAGGTAGATTACAATATGGATACGACACTCCTTATTGGGCTCGTAACCCATATCAAAGAGAGCCCCCACGGATACCTGCTCCGCGACAACCATATCGCCAGGATCGTTATCCTGAGCCTAGGCCTCAATGCTATGAGCGTGAGACTGGAGATGCTAGACGCCCTGAGCACGACCCTGATGCTGATTTAACTCGTAGGGTTAAAGTTGACCCACCCACTTTTGATGGTCGACTCGACCCTAAGATTTTTGCTGATTGGATTATAGACATGGACCAGTTTTTCGACTGGCAGCCGATGTCTGACCTGAATAGGGTTCGATTTGCTAAGATGAAGTTAGTCGGTCATGCTAAGACCTACTGGGTCAATTTAGAAAGACAAGGGTATAGAAATGGTTAGCCTACTGTTTCCTCATGGGAGGAGATGAAAGAGCTCCTTAAGGCTAAGTACCTCCCATACTCCTTTCAAGATAGACTCATGGATGAGTTAGCTCATTTGAGGCAAGGTTCTTTGAGTGTCACTGACTACATGAGCCAGTTCGATGACTTGCTGGTTCGATGTGACCTCCAAGAAGATGACCGTTATACCATTGCTCGATTTAGAGCTGGCTTGCGGGCTGATATTAAGAGAGAAATATTGACTCGACAAGTCTACACTCTAGAGGAGGCTTTTCAGTGTGCTGTTGATATAGAACAATACATGAAAGCCACGACGGCAAGAAAGATTGGAGCTAACACTGGAGAGTCCACCAAAAACCCCGGTCAGACTCCATTTGGGTTCAAGAGTGGTAGTACTGCTACTACTACTGATAAGAGTAAGAAACCAATGCCTGAGAGCACATCTGCCTCGAAGCCCAATGGTATTACCTGTTTCGTTTGTGGTAAGACTGGACATTACATGAATTAATGTCCACAATGAGTACTATTTCTCAATCCTAAAACTAATGCTGAGAATGAGGAAGAGACAAGGGATAGCATCGAAGAAGATGACGTTGATCCTATGAAAGAGGTCGCTAGTGTAGTTGAGGAAGACATAGGGTCTTCTCAGTTAGCAGTGATGAGGTGCATCATTGCCACACCTAAAGTCGACCCCGATTGGAGGCGCACCGCTATTTTTCACATGTATTTTAAATGTGGAGATATACACTGCAAGCTAATTATCGATAGCGGTAGTTGCATGAATGTTTTAGCAACGTCTGCCATTGCGCGAATGAATTTGAAGGCAGAAGCTCACCCACAACCTTATAAGATCGCATGGGTTGACGAGACCATGATCCTTGTGACCCAAAAGTGTTTAGTTCCTATCCAGTTGGGAACATATTCTGAGAAAATTTGGTGTGATGTTCTGCCTATGAATATCGCTCACGTATTACTTGGTAGACCGTGGCTATACGATCGGGATGTGATTCACTATGGCTGATCGAACACCTACACATTCACCTTTAAGGGAAAGAAGGTGAAGCTGAATCTTGCAAAACCTAGGGAGCCTTTGAAATTAAAGGCTAAAGAATCATCTGCACCGTTAGAGCAAAAGAAATCTCTTCACATACTTAGCTCACATAAGTTTGAGCAAGAAATTAAAAATGAAGCGATTTCATATGCCTTAGTGGTGCGTGAGAAGAAAGATGTCCCCTCTGATGACTTCATTCCAGAGGAAGTACAAAACTTATTATCTGATTATCAGGACCTGTGTCTTAAGGAGTTACATGTGTCAAATAGGACTAGTAAGTTTGCATTATCTTTCGCACGGCATATTTATGATTTGCATGAGGAGATTAGGCGAAAGTTATTTTTAAATTATGCTAAGTATAAAATTAATGCAAATTCACATACAATTATCATGAAATTTTATGTAGGTGATTATGTGTTGGTCCATGCCAATTCAGTTAGATTTTTTCATAGAAAATTTAAGAAACTTACTGCAAAAAAGATAGGGCTTTATCGAATTCTCAGGAAGATTAGCTCAAATGCATATGAACTTGAACTGCCTGAACACATGAGTATAAATCCAATATTTAATATATTAAATCTTTCACCATATTATGAGCCACTTCCTGATCCAGTTCCTCCTATTGATCTTGTGCCCTCCACAGACCCAGTTTCACCTACATCTTCCACTGTCACTCTTAGTCCATATCCTGATGTTCCTTCTTCTATTCAACCAAGGACAGTCTCGAAGTCTATGGTCTCACTCCCTCCTGAGCCGATGATGCCATCAGTCGCCCCTATACCGGATGCCACATTAGACGATCAGACGGTCTTTACTACTGATGATTTACTACACAGGTACCTTATCAGGTGGAGAGATCTTTCAACTACATAGAATTCATGGTTGGTACATGATGAGCTAGCACATCTTCATCCTAGCTTACTAGAGGAGTACCTGCAGCAATCTTCGACGGAGTAGAATTTTTCGAAGCCGGGGAGAATTGATGCAGAGCCAGATCACCAGCGTCAACGACTGCGTTATAATCTACGACCTTGAGCGTAGATTATAACAATTTTATCTTGTATATAGTTATCTTATTATCTGCATATTTTATTTAGGTCATTTATTGAGTCAAACAATATGTTTTTATGTCGGTGGGAATGCCCACTTTGGTGTCTTGTATTTATTTTGAGTCTTATTTGGTTAATTTGGATTAATTAAATTCAAGTTGAATTATTTATATTCAATTTGAGTCAAATTGGATTCAAATTAATCAGGTTGGATTTGATTCGATTGAACCCAGGAATATTGATTTAAGGTTCAATTGAAATCAAATTGGTATTAGTATGAGTGTTGTTTGGGTCATTTGAGTCAATTTGATTCAATTGGATTGAGTTGGATCCAATTTGAATTAAATTTGATTCAAATTTAAGACTGTTGGGGAAGGGGCAAAGCAAGAATGGACTTATATGTAAAGGGGCAAGAAAGTGAAGGCTAAGCTATAATTGTTTCAATTAAAATCCCTAAATGGGATTTCAGCAGATCGGGGCAGCCATTAACGCCGCCCTTCTTGCTGTGTTTCGCTCGGTCTCACTCCACGACGCTTTCTTCGCCGGATTCGGCGGTTTCCTTCGCCGGCCACGCGCCCATGCAAGCAACTGCCGACCACGATCGTCTTCCCCAACCGCCGGCCACGTGTCCTGCAGAGATAAGTGAAACCGCACCTCTCTTCCACTCGGTTTTTTCAGCTATAAAAAGAAGAACGCAGCGCAAAGGGAAGGGGGGAGTTGACGAATTTTCTGTGAGCGATTCACTCAGAGCAGAGATTCGAAGAGATCCGGCAGGTGGCCAAGGATTTCTCGCCGGCACTGCAGCACGTGGCTGCTTTCGGCGCTTTCTCCACTAATCGGAGTCGAGCAGGTGGCTGCGGCTTCGTTTTAGGAACGACTCAGAGATCCAGACAGGTGGTCACGGATTTCATCGTCGGCATGACAGCAGGCGGCTGCGTTCGGAGTTCTTCCATTGTTCAAAGCCGGGCAGGTTGCTGCGGCTTAGTTCGGGGACATTTCGGTTTTGTCTGAGGCCACGGCAGGGGGCTGAGGCTTCGACTTCGAGAACTGATTTTCTCCTTGGTTTGCTTATAGTGCATTTTAGTTATCTGTTCCCTGTTTTCCCTGTTTTCCTACTTTGTTTCCTTGTTTTTCCTTTCATGTTGTGATATTCTTCAATTGTGGACATTCACATCTTGCTATGCTTTCATGTTGGTGAAGAATTTTATATGTTAAATGGTTGGTTAAAATTATCAAGTGCTGGAATTTTAAAGTATAATATGCATGCGTGTTAAATTTTCTAAAACTCGATAATTTTATTATCTTATTTGTAATAGTTTTCTGAATTTGCTCGGACTAAAATTTAATCATCAGAGAAATTTCGCGACACGTATGTGAATTTGCAAATAATTATTTTTAATATAATTTTGAAAGCTTAGTTTTAATCTCCTTTTCATTTGCATTTAGTAATTTAAATAAATACATATAAGTCTAGGCACTAATTTAATATTGGTAGCATTAGGTTCGGCTTAAATTGATCCCCGCGCTGCATCACAAGTGCAGCGATAACTCTAGGCAACGGGAAAGGATTGTTGTGGACGCGACCGTTGCGAGCTCTCCATGAGTGGTACAAGGCCGCCACCCATTTAATTGCCTAAGGGTCAGCTGGATTTTTCCGACACTAACTTCACAGCGCGCCGCCCATCCCTTCGCCACTCCGGCCCAAGCACGCTTAACTCACGTGATTATTTTCAAAAAAACAATGCAACACGAGGACTTACCAGGAGGTCACCCGTTCTAGTACTACTCTCGCCAAAGCACGCTTAACTGCAGAGTTCTGATGGGATCCGATGGTTTAGTGCTGGTATGGTCGCACACATATTGTTAGTTTGCCGACGTCTATTTAGATCACCAGGGACGCTGACGCTCGATTTTGGCTTTCTATTCTCTTGACGGAATTCAAGCCCGAAATAAAATTTATTTCTTTCTAAATGATTTTCTGGAACACCGGCGCAACGCGACGGCTTCCCAGCGCGCCTCCCATCCCTTCGCCTCTCCGGCCCAAGCACGCTTAACTCACGTGAATTTTTTCAAAAAAAAAATGCAAAACGAGGACTTCCCAAGAGGTCACCCATCCTAGTACTACTATCGCCCAAGCACGCTTAACTCCGGAGTTCTGATGGGATCCGGTGATTTAGTACTGATATGATCACACTCGTATTATTAGTTTGCCGATGTCTATTTAGATCACCCGGGATGCTGACGCCCGATTTTGGCTTTCTATTCTCTTGATGGAATTCAAGCCCCGAAATAAAATTTATTTCTTTCTAAATGATTTTTTGGAACACCGGCGCAACGCGACGGCTTCCCACCGCGCCGCCCATCCCTTCGCCTCTCCGGCACAAACATGCTTAACTCACGTGATTTTTTTCAAAAAAATAATGCAACACGAGGACTTCCCAGAAGGTCACCCATCCTAGTACAACTCTCGCCCAAGTATGCTTAACAGCGAAGTTCTAATAGGATCCGGTGCTTTAATGCTGGTATAGTCGCATATGTATTATTAGTTTGTCGACGGCTATTTAGATCACCAGAGACGCTGACGCCCGATTTTGGCTGTCTATTCTCATGACGGAATTCAAGCCCCGAACTAAAATTTATTTCTTTCTAAATGATTTTCTGGAACACCGGCGCAACGCGACGGCTTCCAAGCGCGCCTCCCATCCCTTCGCCTCTCTGGCCCACGCACGCTTAACTCACGTGATTTTTTTCAAAAAAATAATGTAAAACGAGGACATCCCAGGAGGTCACCCATCCTAGTACTACTCTCGCCCAAGCACGCTGAACTCCGGAGTTCTGATGGGATCCGGTGATTTAGTGCTAACATGATCGCACTCGTATTATTAGTTTGCCGACGTCTATTTAGATCACCCGGGACGCTGACGCCTGATTTTGGCTTTCTATTCTTTTGACTGAATTCAAGCCCCAAAATAAATTTATTTCTTTCTAAATGATTTTCTGGAACACCGGCGCAACGCGACGGCTTCCCAGTGCGCCGCCCATCCCTTCGCCTCTCCAGCCCAAGCACGCTAAACTCACATGATTTTTTCAAAAAAAAGAATGCAACACGAGGACTTCCTATGAGGTCACCTATCCTAGTACTACTCTTGCCCAAGCACGCTTAACTGCGGAGGTCTGAGGGGATCCAGTGCTTTAGTGCTGGTATGGTCGCACTAGTATTGTTAGTTTGCCGACGTCTATTTAGATCACCCGGGACTCTGATGCCCGATTTTGGCTCTCTATTCTCTTGACGGAATTCAATCCCCGAAGTAAAAATTTATTTTCTTTCTAAATGATTTTCTGGAACACCGGCACAACACGACGGCTTCCTAGCGCGCCGCCGATCTCTTCGCCTCTCCGGCCCAAGCACCCTTAACTCGCATGATTTTTTTCAAAAAACAAATGCAACACGAGGACTTCCCAGGTGGTCACCCATCCTAGTACTACTCTCGCCCAAGCACGCTTATCTGCGGAATTCTAATGGATCCGGTGCTTTAGTGCTGGTATAGTCGCATTCGTATTGTAAGTTTGTCGATGTCTATTTAGATCACCAGGGACGCTGACGCCCGATTTTGGCTTTCTATTCTTTTGACGGAATTCAAGCCCCGAAATAAAATTTATTTCTTTCTAAATGATTTTCTGGAACACCGGCGCAACGCGACGGCTTCCTAGCGCGCCACCCATCCCTTCGCCTCTCCGGCTCAAGCACGCTTAACACGACGGCTTCCCAGCACGCCGTTGATCTCTTCCAAGCACCCTTAACTCGCGTGTTTTTTTTCAAAAAAACAATGCAACACGAGGACTTCCCAGGTGGTCACCCATCCTAGTACTACTCTCGCCCAAGCACGCTTATCTGCGGAGTTCTAATGGGATCCGGTGATTTAGTGCTGGTATGGTCGCATTCGTATTGTATGTTTGCCGACGTCTATTTAGATCACCAGGGACGCTGACGCCCGATTTTGGCTTTCTATTCTTTTGACGGAATTCAAGCCCCGAAATAAAATTTATTTCTTTCTAAATGATTTTCTGGAACACCGGCGCAACGCGACGCCTTCCCAGCGCGCCGCCCATCCCTTCGCCTCTCCGGCCCAAGCACGCTTAACTCACGTGATTTTTTTCAAAAAAACAATGCAACACGAGGACTTCCCAGGAGATCACCCATCCTAGTACTACTCTCGCCCAAGTATGATTAACAACGGAGTTCTAATGGGATCCGGTGCATTAGTGCTGGTATAGTCGCATTTGTATTGTTAGTTTCTTGACGTCTATTTAGATCACCAGAGACGCTGACGCCCGATTTTGGCTGTCTATTCTCTTGACGGAATTCAAGCCCCGAACTAAAATTTATTTCTTTCTAAATGATTTTCTGGAACACCGGTGCAACGCGATGGCTTCCCAGCGCGCCGCCCATCCCTTCGCCTCTCCGGCCCAAGCACGCTTAACTCACGTGATTTTTTTCAAAAAAATAATGCAAAACGAGGACGTCCCAGGAGGTCACCCATCCTAATACTACTCTCGCCCAAGCACGCTTAACTCCGGAGTTCTAATGGGATCCGGAGATTTAGTGCTAATATGATCGCACTCATATTATTAGTTTGCCGACATCTATTTAGATCACCCGGGACACTGACGCCCGATTTTGGCTTTCTATTCTCTTGACGAAATTCAAGCCCCGAAATTAATTTTATTTCTTTCTAAATAATTTTCTGGAACACCGGCGCAATGCGACGGCTTCCCAGCGCGCCGCCCATCCCTTCGCCTCTCTGGCCCAAGCACGCTTAACTCACGTGATTTTTTCAAAAAAAAGAATGCAACACGAGGACTTCCTAGGAGGTCACCTATCCTAGTACTACTCTCGCCCAAGCACGCTTAACTGCGGAGGTCTGAGGGGATCCAGTGCTTTAGTGCTGGTATGGTCGCACTAGTATTGTTAGTTTGCCAACGTCTATTTAGATCACCCAAGACTCTGACGCCCGATTTTGGCTTTCTATTCTCTTGACGGAATTCAAGCCCCGAAATAAAATTTATTTCTATCTAAATGATTTTCTGGAACACCGGCACAACACGACGGCTTCCCAGGGCGCCGCCCATCCCTTCGCCTCTCCGGCCCAAGCAGCCTTAACTCGCGTGATTTTTTTCAAAAAAATAATGCAACACGAGGACTTGCCAGGTGGTCACACATCCTAGTACTACTTTCGCCCAAGCACGCTTATCTGCGGAGTTCTAATGGGATCCGGTGCTTTAGTGCTAGTATGGACGCATTCGTATTGTAAGTTTGTCGACGTCTATTTAGATCACCAGGGACGCTGACGCCCAATTTTGGCTTTCTATTCTTTTGACGGAATTCAAGCCCCGAAATAAAATTTATTTCTTTCTAAATGATTTGCTGGAACAACGGCATAATGCGACGGCTTCCTAGCGCGCCGCCCATCCCTTCGCCTCTCCGGCCCAAGCACGCTTAACTCACGTGATTTTTTTTCAAAAAAATAATGCAACACGAGGACTTTCTAGGAGGTCACTCATCCTAGTACTACTCTCGCCCAAGCATGCTTAACTGCGAAGTTCTGATGTGATCCGGTGCTTTCGTGCTAGTATGGTCGCACTCGTATTATTAGTTTGTCGACGTCTATTTAGATCACCTGGGACGCTGACGTCCGATTTTGGCTTTCTATTCTATTGACGGAATTCAAGCCCCGAAATAAAATTTATTTCTTTCTAAATGATTTTCTAGAACACCGGCGCAACGCGACGGCTTCCCAGCGCGCCGCCCATCCCTTCGCCTCTCCGGCCCAAGCACGCTGAACTCACGTGATTTTTTTCAAAAAAATAATGCAACACGAGGACTTCCCAGGAGATCACCCATCCTAGTACTACTCTCGCCCAAGTATGCTTAACAACGGAGTTCTAATGGGATCCGGTGCTTTAGTGCTGGTATAGTCGCATTTGTATTGTTAGTTTGTCGACGTCTATTTAGATCACCAGAGACGCTAACGCCCGATTTTGGCTGTCTATTCTCTTGACGGAATTCAAGCCCCGAACTAAAATTTATTTCTTTCTAAATGATTTTCTGGAACACCGGCGCAACGCGATGGCTTCCTAGCGCGCCGCCCATCCCTTCGCCTCTCCGGCCCAAGCACGCTTAACTCACGTGATTTTTTTCAAAAAAACAATGCAACACGAGGACTTCCTAGAAGGTCACCCATCCTAGTACTACTCTCGCCCAAGCATGCTTAACTGCGAAGTTCTGATGTGATTCGGTGCTTTCGTGCTAGTATGGTCGCACTCATATTATTAGTTTATCGATGTCTATTTAGATCACCCGGGACGCTGACGCCCGATTTTGGCTTTCTATTCTCTTGACGGAATTCAAGCCCCAAAATAAAATTTATTTTTTTCTAAATGATTTTCTGGAACACCGGCGCAACGCGACGGCTTCCAACCGCGCCGCCCATCCCTTCGCCTCTCCGGCCCAAGCACGCTTAACTCACGTGATTTTTTTCAAAAAAACAATGCGACACGAGGACTTTCCAGGAGGTCACCCATCCTAGTACTACTCTCGCCCAAGTATGCTTAACAGCAGAGTTCTAATGGGATCCGGTTCTTTTGTGCTGGTATAGTCGCATTTGTATTGTTAGTTTATCGACGTCTATTTAGATCACCAGAGACGCTGACGCCCGATTTTGGCTGTCTATTCTCTTGATGGACTTCAAGCCCCGAACTAAAATTTATTTCTTTCTAAATGATTTTCTGGAACACCGGCGCAATGCGACGGCTTCCCAGCGCGCCGACCATCCCTTCGCCTCTCTGGCCCAAGCACGCTTAACTCACGTGATTTTTTTCAAAAAAATAATGCAAAATGAGGACGTCCCAGGAGGTCACCCATCCTAGTACTACTCTCGCCCAAGCACGCTTAACTCCATAGTTTTGATGGGATCCGGTGATTTAGTGCTGATATGATCGCACTCGTATTATTAGTTTGTCGACGTCTATTTAGATCACCCGGGACGCTGACGCCCGATTTTGGCTTTCTATTCTCTTGACGGAATTCAAGCCCCGAACTAAAATTTATTTCTTTCTAAATGATTTTCTGGAACACCGGCGCAACGCGACGGCTTCCCAGCGCGCCGCCATCCCTTCGCCTCTCCAGCCCAAGAACGCTGAACTCACGTGATTTTTTCAAAAAAAAGAATGCAACACGAGGATTTCCTAGTAGGTCACCTATCCTAGTACCACTCTCGCCCAAGCACTCTTAACTGCGGAGGTCTGAGGGGATCCAATGCTTTAGTGCTGGTATGGTCGCACTAGTATTGTTAGTTTGCCGACGTCTATTTAGATCACCCGGGACTCTGACGCCCGATTTTGGCTTTCTATTCTCTTGACGGAATTCAAGCCCCGAAATAAAATTTATTTCTTTCTAAATGATTTTCTGGAACACCAGCATAACACGACGGCTTCCCAGCGCGCCACCGATCTCTTCGCCTCTCCGGCCCAAGCACCCTTAACTCGCGTGATTTTTTTTAAAAAAATAATGCAACACGAGGACTTCCCAGGTGGTCACCTATCCTAGTACTACTCTCGCCCAAGCACGCTTATCTGCGGAGTTCTAATGGGATCCGGTGCTTTAGTGCTGGTATGGTCGCATTCGTATTGTAAGTTTGTCGACGTCTATTTAGATCACCAGGGACGATGACACCCGATTTTGGCTTTCTATTCTCTTGACGGAATTCAAGCCCCGAAATAAAATTTATTTCTTTCTAAATGATTTTCTGGAATACCGGCGCAATGCGACGGCTTCCCAGCGCGCCGCCCATCCCTTCGCCTCTCCGGCCCAAGCACGCTTAACTCACGTGATTTTTTTCAAAAAAACAATGCAACACGAGGACTTTCCAGGAGATCACCCATCCTAGCACTACTCTCGCCCAAGTATGATTAACAACGGAGTTCTAATGGGATCTGGTGCATTAGTGCCGGTATAGTCGCATTTGTATTGTTAGTTTCTTGACGTCTATTTAGATCACCAGAGACGCTGACGGTCGATTTTGGCTGTCTATTCTCTTGACGGAATTCAAGCCCCGAACTAAAATTTATTTCTTTCTAAATGATTTTCCGGAACACCGGTGCAACGCGATGGCTTCCCAGCACGCCGCCCATCCCTTCGCCTCTACGGCCCAAGCACGCTTAACTCACGTGATTTTTTTCAAAAAAATAATGCAAAACGAGGACGTCCCAGGAGGTCACCCATCCTAGTACTACTCTCGCCCAAGCACGCTTAACTCCGGAGTTCTAATGGGATCCGGAGATTTAGTGCTAATATGATCGCACTCATATTATTAGTTTGCCGACGTCTATTTAGATCACCCGGGACACTGACGCCCGATTTTGGCTTTCTATTCTCTTGACGAAATTCAAGCCCCGAAATTAATTTTATTTCTTTCTAAATGATTTTCTGGAACACCGGCGCAACGCGACGGCTTCCCAGCGCGCCGCCCATCCCTTCGCCTCTCCAGCCCAAGCACGCTTAACTCACGTGATTTTTTCAAAAAAAAGAATGCAACACGAGGACTTCCTAGGAGGTCACCTATCCTAGTACTACTCTCGCCCAAGCACGCTTAACTACGGAGGTCTGAGGGGATCCAGTGCTTTAGTGCTGGTATGGTCGCACTAGTATTGTTAGTTTGCCAACGTCTATTTAGATCACCCGAGACTCTGACGCCCGATTTTGGCTTTCTATTCTCTTGACGAAATTCAAGCCCCGAAATAAAATTTATTTCTATCTAAATGATTTTCTGGAACACCGGCACAACACGACGGCTTCCCAGTGCGCCGCCTATCTCTTCGCCTCTCCGGCCCAAGCAGCCTTAACTCGCGTGATTTTTTTCAAAAAAATAATGCAACACGAGGACTTGCCAGGTGGTCACACATCCTAGTACTACTTTCGCCCAAGCACGCTTATCTGCGGAGTTCTAATGGGATCCGGAGCTTTAGTGCTAGTATGGACGCATTCGTATTGTAAGTTTGTCGACGTCTATTTAGATCACTAGGGACGCTGACGCCCAATTTTGGCTTTCTATTCTTTTGACGGAATTCAAGCCCCGAAATAAAATTTATTTCTTTCTAAATAATTTGCTGGAACAACGGCGCAATGCGACGGCTTCCTAGCGCGCCGCCCTTCCCTTCGCCTCTCCGGCCCAAGCACGCTTAACTCACGTTATTTTTTTCAAAAAAAAAATGCAACACGAGGACTTCCTAGGAAGTCACCCATCCTAGTACTACTCTCGCCCAAGCATGCTTAACTGCGAAGTTCTGATGTGATCCGGTGCTTTTGTGCTAGTATGATCGCACTCGTATTATTAGTTTATCGACGTCTATTTAGATCACCCGGGATGCTGACGTCCGATTTTGGCTTTCTATTCTCTTGACGGAATTCATGCCCCGAAATAAAATTTATTTCTTTCTAAATGATTTTCTGGAACCCCGGCGCAACGCGACGGCTTTCCAGCGCGCCGCCCATCCCTTCGCCTCTCCGGCCCAAGCACGCTGAACTCACGTGATTTTTTTCAAAAAAATAATGCAACACGAGGACTTCCCAGGAGATCACCCATCCTGGTACTACTCTCGCCCAAGTATGCTTAACAACGGAGTTCTAATGGAATCCGGTGCTTTAGTGCTGGTATAGTCGCATTTGTATTGTTAGTTTGTCGACGTCTATTTAGATCACCAGAGACGCTGACGCCCGATTTTGGATGTCTATTCTCTTGACGGAATTCAAGCCCCGAACAAAAATTTATTTCTTTCTAAATGATTTTCTGGAACACCGGCGCAACGCGATGGCTTCCTAGCGCGCCGCCCATCCCTTCGCCTCTCCGGCCCAAGCACGCTTAACTCACGTGATTTTTTTCAAAAAAATAATGCAAAACGAGGATGTCACAGGAGGTCACCCATCCTAGTACTACTCTCGCCCAAGCACGCTTAACTCCGGAGTTCTGATGGGATCCGGTGATTTAGTGCTGATATGATCGCACTCATATTATTAGTTTGCCGACGTCTATTTAGATCACCCGGGACGCTGACGCCCGATTTTGGATTTCTATTCTCTTGACGAAATTCAAGCCCCGAAATTAATTTTATTTCTTTCTAAATGATTTTCTGGAACACCGGCGCAACGCGACGGCTTCCCAGCGCGCCGCCCATCCCTTCGCTTCTCCAGCCCAAGCACGCTTAACTCACGTGATTTTTTCAAAAAAAAGAATGCAACACGAGGACTTCCTAGGAGGTCACCTATCCTAGTACTACTCTCGCCCAAGCACGCTTAACTGCGGAGGTCTGAGGGGATCCAGTGCTTTAGTGCTGGTATGATCGCACTAGTATTGTTAGTTTGCCAACGTCTATTTAGATCACCCGAGACTCTGACGCCCGATTTTGGCTTTCTATTCTCTTGACGGAATTCAAGCCTCGAAATAAAATTTATTTCTTTCTAAGTGATTTTCTAGAACACCGGCACAACACGACGGCTTCCCAAGTAGCCTTAACTCGCGTGATTTTTTTCAAAAAAATAATGCAACACGAGGACTTCCCAGGTGGTCACCCATCCTAGTACTACTTTCGCCCAAACACGCTTATCTGCGGAGTTCTAATAGGATCCGGTGCTTTAGTGCTGGTATGGACGCATTCGTATTGTAAGTTTGTCGACGTCTATTTAGATCACCAGGGACGCGGACGCCCAATTTTGGCTTTCTATTCTTTTGACGGAATTCAAGCTCCGAAATAAAATTTATTTCTTTCAAAATGATTTGCTGGAACAACGGCGCAACGCGACGGCTTCCTAGCGCGCCGCCCATCCCTTCGCCTCTCCGGCCCAAGCACGCTTAACTCACGTGATTTTTTTTCAAAAAAATAATGCAACACGAGGACTTTCTAGGAGGTCACTCATCCTAGTACTACTCTCGCCCAAGCATGCTTAACTGCGAAGTTCTGATGTGATCCGGTGCTTTTGTGCTAGTATGGTCGCACTCGTATTATTAGTTTATCGACGTCTATTTAGATCACCCGGGACGCTGACGCCCGATTTTGGCTTTCTATTCTCTTGACGGAATTCAAGCCCCAAAATAAAATTTATTTCTCTCTAAATGACTATCTGGAACACCGACGCAACGCGACGGCTTTCTAGCGCGTCGCCCATCCCTTCGCCTCTCTGGCCCAAGCACGCTTAACTCACGTGATTTTTTTCAAAAAAATAATGCAACACGAGGACTTCCCAGGAGGTCACCCATCCTAGTACTACTCTCGCCCAAGCACGCTTAGCTTCGGAGTTCGGATGGGATCCGGTGCTTTAGTGCTGATATGGTCGTACTCGTATTGTAAGTTTGTCGACGTCTATTTAGATCACCCGGGATGCTGACGCCCGATTTTGGCTTTCTATTCTCTTGACGGAATTGAAGCCCCGAAATAAAATTTATTTCTTTCTAAATGATTATCTGGAACACCGACGCAACGCGATGGCTTCCCAGCGCGCCGCCCATCCGTTCGCCTCTCCAGCACAGGCACGCTTAACTGATGTGATTTTTTTCAAAAAAACAATGCAAAACGAGGACTTCCCATGAGGTCACCCATCCTAGTACTACTATCGCTCAAGCACGCTTAACTCCGAAGTTTTCATGGGATCCGGTGATTTAGTGCTGATATGATCGCACTTGTATTATAAGTTTGTCGACGTCTATTTAGATCACCCGGGACGCTGACGACCCATTTTGGCTTTCTATTCTTTTGACGGAATTCAAGCCCTGAAATAAAGTTTATTTCTTTCTAAATGATTTTCTGGAACACCGGCGCAACGCGACGGCTTCCTAGCACGCCGCCCATCCCTTCGCCTCTCCGGCCCAAGCACGCTTAACTCACGTGATTTTTTTCATAAAAACAATGCAACACGAGGACTTCCTAGGAGGTCACCCATCCTAGTACTACTCTCGCCCAAGCATGCTTAACTGCAAGTTCTGATGTGATCCGGTGCTTTCGTGCTAGTATGGTCGCACTCGTATTATTAGTTTATCGACGTCTATTTAGATCACCCGGGAAGCTGACGCCCGATTTTGGCTTTCTATTCTCTTGACGGAATTCAAGCCCAAAAATAAAATTTATTTCTCTCTAAATGATTATCTGGAACACCGACGCAACGCGACGGCTTCCTAGCGCGTCGCCCATTCCTTAGTTTGTCAACGTCCCATTATTTTGATGGAATTCAAGCCTCGAAATAAAATTTATTTTTTTCTAAATGATTTTTTGGAACACCGGCGCAACGCGACAGCTTCCCAGCGCGACGCCCACCCCTTCGCCGCTCCCGCCCTAGCACGCTTAACTCACGTGATTTTTTCCAAAAAAAGAATGCAACACGAGGACTTCCCAGTAGGTCACCCAACCTAGTACTACTTTCGCCCAAGCACTCTTAACTGTGGAGTTCTAATGGGATCCGGTGCTTTAGTGCTGGTATGATCGCACTCGTATTGTTAGTTTGTCATCCAACATGGGACGCTGACGCCCGATTTTGGGTTTCTATTCTCTTGACGGAATTCAAGCCCCGAAATAAAATTTATTTCTTTATAAATGATTTTCTGGAACACCGGCGCAACGCGACGGCTTCCCAGCGCGTCGCCCATCCCTTCGCCGCTCCCGCCCAAGCACGCTTAACTCACGTGATTTTTTTCAAAAAAAAATGCAACACAAGGACTTCCTAGGAGGTCACCCATCCTAGTACTACTCTCACCCAAGCACGCTTAAATGCAAAGTTCTGATGGGATCCGATGATTTAGTGCTGGTATGATCACACTCATGTTATTAGTTTGCCGACGTCTATTTAGATCACCCGGGACGCTGAAGCCCAATTTTTTGTTTCTATTCTTTTGAAGGAATTAAAGCCCCGAAATAAAATTTATTTCTTTCTAAATGATTTTCTGGAACACCGACGAAATGTGACGGCTTCCCAGCTCGCCGCCCATCCCTTCACCGCTCCCGCCCAAGCACGGTTAACTCACGTGATTTTTTCCAAAAAGAATGCAATACAAGGACTTCCCAAGAGGTCAACCATCTTAGAACTACTCTCGCCCAAGCACATTTAACTGCGGAGTTTTGATGGGATCCGGTGCTTTAGTGCTGGTATGATCGCACTGGTATTGTTAGTTTGCCGATGTTTATTTAGATCACCCGGGACGCTGATGCTCGATCTTGGCTTTCTATTCTCATGACGGAATTCAAGCCCCGAAATAAAATTTATTTCTTTCTAAATGATTTTCTGGAATACAAGCGCAACGTAACGGCTTCCCAGCGCGCCGCCCATCTCTTCGTCGCTCCCGCCCAGCACGCTTAACTCATGTGATTTTTCTAATAAAAGAATGCAATACGAGGACATCCCAGGAGATCACCCATCCTAGTACTACTCTCGCCCAAGCACGCTTAATTGCGAAGTTCTGATGGGATTCGGTTCTTTAGTGCTAGTTTGGTCGCATTCGTATTGTTAGTTTGCCGACGTCTATTTAGATCACCCGGGATGCTGACGCCCGATTTTGGCTTTCTATTCTCTTGACGGAATTCAAGCCCCGAAATAAAATTTTTTTCTTTCTAAACAATTTTCTGGAACACCGGTGCAATGCGACGGCTTCCCAGCGCGATGCTCATCCCTTCGCCGCTCCCGCCCAAGCACGCTTTACTCATGTGACTTTTTCCAAAAAAAAAAAGCAACACGAGGACTTCCCAGGGGGTCACCCATCCTAGTACTACTCTCGCCCAAGCACGCTTAACTACAGAGTTCGAATGGGATCCGGTTCTTTAGTGCTAGTATGCTTGCACTCGTATTGTTAGTTTACCGACGTCTATTTTGGGGCTTGAATTCCGTCAAGAGAATTGAAACCCAAAATCGGGCGTCAGCGTCCCGGGTGATCTAAATAGATATCAGCAAACTAACAATACGAGTGCGACCATACCAGCACTATAGCACCGGATCCCATCAGAACTGCGCAGTTAAGCATGCTTGGGCGAGAGTAGTACTAGGATGGCTGACCTCCTGGGAAGTCCTCGTGTTGCATTTTTTTTTTGAAAAAAATCACATGAGTTAAGCGTGCTTGGGCGGGAGCGGCGAATGAATTGGCGTCGCACTGGGAAGCCGTCGCGTTGTGCCGGTTTTCCAGAAAATCATTTAGAAAAAAATAAATTTTATCTCGGTGCTTGAATTCCGTCAAGAGAATAGAAAGCCAAAATCGGGAGTCAGCGCCCCGGGTGACCTAAAAAGACGTCGGCAAACTAATAATATGAGTTCGACCATACCAACACTAAAGCACCGGATCCTATTAAAAACTCCGCAATTAAGCGTGTTTGGTCGAGAGTAGTACTAGGATGGGTGACCTCCTGGGAAGTCCTAGTGTTGCATTCTTTTTTTGAAAAAAATCACGTGAGTTAAGCGTGTTTGGGCGGGAGCGGCAAAGGGATGGGCGGAGCGCTGGGAAGCCGTCTTGTTGCACCGGTGTTCCAGAATATCATTTAGAAAGAAATAAATTTTATTTCGGGGCTTGAATTCCGTCAAGAGAATAGAAACCCAAAATCGGGCGTTAGCGTCCTGGGTGATCTAAATAGACGTCGGCAAACTAACAATACTAGTGTGACCATACCATCAATAAAGCTCTGGATCCCATCAGAACTCAACAGTTAAGCATTCTTGGGCGAGAGTTTTACTCGGATGGTGACCTCCTGGGAAGTCCTCATGTTGCATTCTTTTTTTGAAAAAAATCACGTGAGTTGACTTAAGAAATAATTCAATTAATGCTGAGAGGTTGATTTAGCAAATAGGTCTGCAGAACAGTCAGAACAGAGAGCACCGCCAGAATGCGAGGTCAATTTGAGAAATAAGACTCAGTGCAGAAATAATGAAATTAACAAAGGAGAAGTGCAAACAGCAGAAAATATATCACACAAAAGGCACAAGAGAGTTATAGTGGTTCGGCCTTCTGCCTAGTCCACTCCCCACGCACCTCGAATGGGAATTTCACTAAAACACCGGCTTTTATGGGAACCAAAGCCGAACAAACCTTCAATCCTACAGCTTTTTGCAGGAACCAAAGCTGAGCAAACCTACAAACCTCCACTAGGGAGAAGGAGAAAGGAAGAAAAGATTTTGCTAGACTAGCTAGCTTAAATTACAATGCATANACAATCTCCTTCTTTGAAATCTCCTTCAAATGTTTTACAAATATGGCTTTGGGAGAGCCAAAACCGTGTAAGAGCTTGAGAGGAGAATGTGAGTTGCTGTTCTCCAAAAATAGAGAGTGCAGAATTAAAACAATGTTGAAGTAATGGTGTGGAAGAATCACATAAACTTAAGAAGATGCAGAATATTTTCGTTGGAAAGAGAGAGAGGCAAACAACTCTTTTGTCCATTGTGATTGTAGGCTTGTAGCACTTAGCCAACACAAAGAGATAAAGCTAAGTGGATGAAGAATAAAATAGAATAGAAGAAGCATGCCTCAATATTTTATCATGATGGCCATCACACACAAAACAAATCAAGCTTTTCAAAAAACGGTAAGCTGCAGGTAGTCAAAACACAAGCCAAGATGTCATGGGAGAAACAAAACCCAAGTTACAAGGGAAAGGAATGATGACTCTTGATTTGGATTGATGTGGCTCATGAAGCCTTTTGGAAAATACATGAATATTAACCAATAGGTTATGTGTTGCCATATACCAAAATAGAAGAGCAATCAATGACCATGTAGGCATCTATCATAGGCATGAGATTGTGTTAAGCTAAACCTAATTTATGATAAGTATTGAGTTTTGAGTTAAGCTTCAAACTAAAATCAATAGATTGAGTGAGCTACACTCTCAATTCAAATTACTAACATGAATAGGTTGAGGAGATTTTTGCTTAAACAATCAAACAAGACAAATACGAAAGAAAATAAGATTTTCTTAACTAGAAAACCAAAAGGAAAAACTCGAGTAAAAACCTTGGCAAATATGCACATGCTTACATGATTATCCTACAAAAAAAAATAAAAAGATTCCAATAAGATCCCGCTTTTCTCTAGACTTTAATTTGGACTACATCCTCAAATGAAAGTATGCCCATCCATTCGCTGCTCCCGCCTATGCACGCTTAACTTACGTAATTTTTTTCAAAAAAAGAATGCAATACGAGGACTTCTCAGGAGGTCACCCATCCTAGTACTACTCTCGCCTAAGCACGCTTAACAGTGGAGTTCTGATAAGATCCAGTGCTTTAGTGCTGGTATGATCGCACTCACAAAATTAGTTTGCCGAATTCTATTTAAATGACCCAAGACACTGACGCCCGATTTTGGCTTTCTATTCTCTTGCCCAAGCACGCTTAACTACGGAGTTCTGATGGGATCTGGTGCTTTAGTTCTGGTATGGTCGCACTCGTAAAATTAGTTTGTCGAATTCTATTTAGATCACCCGGGACGCTAACGCCCGATTTTGGCTTTCTATTCTCTTGACGGAATTCAAGCTCCGAACTAAAATTTATTACTGGAAAACTGGCGTAACGCGACTGTTTCCCAGCGCATTGCCTATCCCTTCGCCGCTCTCGCCTAAGCACGCTTAACTCACGTGAATTTTTTTAAAGAAAGAATGCACCTCGAGGACTTCTCAGGAGGTCACCCATCCAAGTACTACAATCTCCCAAGCACGCTTAATTGCGAAATTCTGATGTGATTCGATGTTTTAGTGTTGGTATGGCCGCACTCGTAAGATTTGCATGCCGAATTCTATTTAGATCTTCCGGGACGTTGCCGCCCGATTTTGGCTTTCTATTCTCTTGACAGAGTTTAAGCTCCGAAATAAAATTTATTTCTCTTTAAATAATTTTCTGGAAAATCGTTGCAACTCGACGGCTTCCCAGCGCGTCGCCCATCCCTTCGCCGCTCCTGTCCAAGCACGTTTAACTCACGTGACTTTTTCCAAAGAAAGAATGCAACACGACAACTTCCCAGGATGTCACCCATTTTGGTATGATCGCACTTGTAAGGTTTGCTTACCAAATTCTATTTAGATTACTCGGGACGCTGCCGTCCGATTTTGGTTTTCTATTCTCTTAACGGAGTTCAAGCCCCGAAATAAAATTTTTTTCTTTGTAAATAAATTTCTTGAAAATCGACGCAACGCGACGGCTTCCCAGCGCGTCGCCTATCCCTTAGCCGCTCTCGCCCAAGCACGCTTAACTCACGTGATTTTTTCCATAGAAAAAATGTAATACTAAAACTTCCTAGGAGGTCACCTATCCTTGTACTACTCTAGCATAAGCATGTATAACTGCAGAGTTAGTAGTGGCATGGTCGCATTCGTAAGATTTGCTTGCCGAATTCTATTTAGATCACCTAGGATGCTGCAGACCGATTTTGACTTTCTATTCTCTTGACGGAGTTCAAGCCCCAAAATAAAATTTATTTTTTCTTTATAAATGATTTTCTTGAAAACTGGCACAATGCGATGGCTTCCCAGCACGTCGCCAATCCCTTTTTCGCTCCCGCCCAAGCACGCTTAACTAACATGATTTGTTAAAAAAAAAATGCAACACGAAGACTTCCGAGTAGGTCACTCATCCTAATATTACTCTCACCCAAGCACGCTTAACTGCGGAGTTATATTGCGATCCGATGCATTAGTGCTAGTATGATTGCACACGTAAGATTTGCTTGCCGAAATCTATTTTGATCACACGGGACACTGCTTCTCTTGACGGAGTTCAAACCCCAAAATAAAATTTATTTCTCTCTAAATGATTTTTTGGAAAACCGGCGCAACACGACGGCTTGCTTGCGCGTCGCCCATCCCTTTGCCCATCCCGCCCAAGCACGCTTAACTCATGTGATTTTTTCCAAAAAGAATGCGACACGAGGAATTCCTAAGAGGTCAACCATCCTAGTACTACTCTCACCCAAGCACATTTAACTACGGAGTTCTGATGGGATCCGGTGCTTTAGTCCATGTATAATCGCACTCATAAAGTTAGTTTGCTAAATTCTATTTAGATCACCCGAGACACTTACGACCAATTTTGGCTTTCTATTCTCTTGCCCAAGCACGCTTAACTATGGAGTTCTGATGGGATCCGGTGCTTTAGTGCTGGTATGATCGCACTCGTAAAATTAGTTTGCCGAATTCTATTTAGATCACCCGGGACGCTAACGCCCGATTTTGGCTTTCTATTCCCTTGACGGAATTCAAACCCAAAATAAAATTTATTTCTTTCTAAATAATTTTCTGTAAAACCGGCGCAACGCAACGGCTTTCCAGCGCGTCGCCCATCCCTTCGCCGCTCCGTCCCAAGAGCACTTAAGTCATGTGAATTTTTTCAAAGAAAGAATACACCACGAGGACTTCTCAAGAGGCCACCCATCCAAGTACTACTCTCGCCCAAGCACGCTTAACTACGGAGTTCTGATGGGATCCGATGTTTTAGTACTGGTATGGTCGCACTCATAAGTTTTGCTTGCCGAATTCTATTTAGATCACCCAAGACGCTGCCACCCGATTTTGGCTTTCTATTCTCGTGACGGAGTTCAAGCTCTGAAATAAAATTTTTTTCTTTGTAAATGAATGTCTTGAAAACCGACGCAACGTGACGGCTTCCCAGCACGTCGCCCATCCCTTCGTCGCTCTCGCCCAAGCACGCTTAACTCACGTAATTTTTTTCCATAGAAAAAAATGTAATATTAGAACTTCCTAGGAGGTCACCCATCCTTGTACTACTCGAGCATAAGCTTGCATAACTACGGAGTTTGTAGTGGCATGGTCGCATTCGTGAGATTTGCTTGCTGAATTCTATTTAAATCACCCAGGATGCTGCAGATCTATTTTGGCTTTCTATTCTCTTGATGGAGTTCAAGCTCCGATATAAAATTTATTTTTCTTTCAAAATAATTTTTTGGAAAACTGGTACAACATGACGGCTTCCCAGCACGTCGCCCGTCAAGAGAATAGACAGCCAAAATCGGGCGTCAGCGTCCCGGGTGATCTAAATAGACATCAACAAACTAACAATACGAGTGTGACCATACCAGCACTAAAGCACCGGATCCTATCAGAACTCTACAGTTAAGCGTGCTTGGGCGAGAGTAGTACTAGGATGGGTGACCTCCTGGGAAGTCTTCGTGTTGCATTCTTTTTTTAGAAAAAATCACGTGAGTTAAGCGTGCTTGAGCCGGAGAGGCGAAGGGATGGGCAGCGCGCTGGGAAGTCGTCGCATTGCGCCGGTGTTCCAGAAAATCATTTAGAAAGTAATAAATTTTATTTCGGGGCTTGAATTCTATCAAGAGAATAGAAATCCAAAATCGGGCATCAGCGTCCCTGGTGATCTAAATAGACGTTGGCAAACTAACAATATGAGTGCGACCATGCCAGCACTAAAGCAACGGATCCAATCAGAACTCCGCAGTTAAGCGTGCTTGGGCGAGAGTAGTACTAGGATGAGTGACCTCTTGGGAAGTCCTCGTGTTGCATTCTTTTTTTGAAAAAAATCACGTAAGTTAAGCGTGCTTGGGCTTGAATTCCGTCAAGAGAATAGACAGCCAAAATCGAGCCTCAGCAACCCGGGTGATCTAAATAGATATCGGCAAACTAACAATATGAGTGCCATCTCTTTCGTATTTATCGTGTTTGGTTGTTTAAGCGAAAATCTCTTTCAACTTATTCATGTTAAGTAATTTGAATTAAGAGTGTAGCTCACTCAATCTATTGATTTGAGTTTGAAGCTTAACTCAAAGTTTAATACTTATCATATATTAGGTTAAAAGTTATTTTAGCTTAACACAATCTCATGCCTATGATAGATCCCTACATGGTCATTAATTATTCCTCTATTTTGGTATATGGTAACATATAATCTATTGGTTAATACCCATGTATTTTCCAAAATGTTGCATGAGCCACATCAATCCAAATCAAGAGCCATCATTCCTTCTCCTTGTAACTTGGGTTTTGTTTCTCCCATGATTTCTTGGTTTGTGTTTTGATTTGTTGCAGCCTACCGTTTTTTTTTTCTTGAATATCCTGATTTTATTTGTATGATGGCCACCATGTAATATATTGAGGCATGCTTTCTTTAATCATTTTTTTTTACTCTTAATCCACTTGGCTTTGTCCCCTTCATGTTGGCTTAGTGCTATAAGCCAACAATCACAAAAGGACAAAGTGGGCTGTTTTCTTCTCTCTCTTTCCAACGGAAATGTTTCTGCATTCTTAAGCCCATGCAATTTTTTTTCCAATACTGTTTTTGTTTCTGCATTCTCTGTTTTTGGAGAACAACAACTCACCTTCTCCCTTCAAGCTCTCACCTGGTTTTTGATCTCCCAAAGCCATACTTGCAAAACATTTTGAAGGAGACTTTAAAGAAGGAGATTGTGGTGTTTCTCAAGTGGAATGAAGCTGAAGTTTTTCTGGTTCTATTCTGTTTCTTGCTTCAGAAAAATATATTGCTGCGTTTTGGTTTTTGGTTTGATGTGAATCTTGCTTCTTGAAGTTATTATTTATTAAGATTCATCAAACTTCTGTGTTTCCTTTGTTCTTCCTGATGAAGGCTCATATTGGGTGATTCTTTCTTATTTTCTTAATCTATTCTGCTCACTGTTTTTATGTTAGCCTTTTCGGAATTATTCAAGTAGACCCTTGGCTTATTTGCATATGCATAGAGTGCCTCATTGTAATATTGATTCTTGTATATGCATTGTAACTTAAGCTAGCTAGTCTAGCAAAATCTTTATTTCCTTTCTCTATCTCCCTAGTGGAGGTTTGTAGGTTTGCTCAGCTTTGGTTCCTGCAAAAAGCTGGAGGATTGAAGGTTTGCTTGGCTTTGGTTCCTTGAAAAAGCCATAGGGTTGTATTGGGTTTGTTCGGCTTTTGTTCCCGTAAAAAGTCGGGGATTTTAGTGAAATTCCCATTCGAGGTGCGTGGAGAGTGGACTAGGCGGAAGGCCGAACCACTATAAATCTGTTGTGCCTATTGTGTGATATATTTCTACTGCTTGCCTTTTTTCATTTGTTGAATACATTATTTCTGCACTGAGTCTTATTTCTTAAATTGACCTCATTTCTGCACTGAGTCCTATTTTGCAAATTGACCTCACTTTCTGGTGGTACTCTCTATTCTATTTCTTCTGCTGTCTGATTTGCTAAATCAACCTCTCTGCATCGTTTGAATTATCTATTAGTTTATTGCCTTATTTAAACTCATAAATTTTATTATTCCCAACATTCTTTCTTTGGAAAAAGTCACGTGAGTTAAACATGCTTGGACAGGAGCGGCGAAGGGATGGGCGACGCGCTGGGAAGCCGTCGAGTTGCAACGGTTTTCCAGAAAATTATTTAAAGAGAAATAAATTTTATTTCGGGGCTTAAACTCTGTCAAGAGAATAGAAAGCCAAAATCGGGCGGCAACGTCCCGGGAGATCTAAATAGAATTCAGCATGCAAATCTTACGAGTGCGACCATACCAACACTAAAACATCGAATCACATCAGAATTTCGCAATTAAGCGTGCTTGGGCGATAGTAGTACTTGGATGGGTGACCTCCTGAGAAGTCCTCGAGGTGCATTCTTTCTTTGAAAAAATTCACTTAAGTTAAGCATGCTTAGGCGAGAGCGGCGAAGGGATGGGCAATGCGCTGGGAAACAGTCGCGTTATGCCAGTTTTCTAGAAATAAATTTTAGTTCGGAGCTTGAATTCCGTCAAGCGAATAGAAAGCCAAAATCGGGCGTTAGCGTCCCGGGTGATCTAAATAGAATTCAACAAACTAATTTTACGAGTGCGACCATACCAGAACTAAAGCACCAGATCCCATCAGAACTCCGTAGTTAAGCGTGCTTGGGCAAGAGAATAGAAAGCCAAAATCGAGCGTCAGTGTCTTGGGTCATTTAAATAGAATTTGGCAAACTAAATTTATGAGTGCGATCATACTAGCTCTAAAGCACCGGATCCCATCAAAACTCCACTGTTAAGCGTGCTTAGGCGAGAGTAGTACTTGGATGGGTGACCTCCTGAGAAGTCCTCGTATTGCATTCTTTTTTTAAAAAAAATTACGTAAGTTAAGCGTGCATAGGCGGGAGCAGCGAATGGATGGGCATACTTTTATTTGAGGATGTAGTCCAAATTAAAGTCTAGAGAAAAGCAGGATCTTATTGGAATTTTTTTATTTTTTTTTGTAGGACAATCATGTAAGCATGTGCATATTTGCCATGGTTTTTACTCGAGTTTTTCCTTTTGGTTTTCTAGTTAAGAAAATCTTATTTTCTTTCGTATTTGTCTTGTTTGATTGTTTAAGCAAAAATCTCCTCAACCTATTCATGTTAGTAATTTGAATTGAGAGTGTAGCTCACTCAATCTATTGATTTTAGTTTGAAGCTTAACTCAAAACTCAATACTTATCATAAATTAGGTTTAGCTTAACACAATCTCATGCCTATGATAGATGCCTACATGGTCATTGATTGCTCTTCTATTTTGGTATATGGCAACACATAACCTATTGGTTAATATTCATGTATTTTCCAAAAGGCTTCATGAGCCACATCAATCCAAATCAAGAGTCATCATTCCTTTCCCTTGTAACTTGGGTTTTGTTTCTCCCATGACATCTTGGCTTGTGTTTTGACTACCTGCAGCTTACCGTTTTTTGAAAAGCTTGATTTGTTTTGTGTGTGATGGCCATCATGATAAAATATTGAGGCATGCTTCTTCTATTCTATTTTATTCTTCATCCACTTAGCTTTATCTCTTTGTGTTGGCTAAGTGCTACAAGCCTACAATCACAATGGACAAAAGAGTTGTTTGCCTCTCTCTCTTTCCAACGAAAATATTCTGCATCTTCTTAAGTTTATGTGATTCTTCCACACCATTACTTCAACATTGTTTTAATTCTTCACTCTCTATTTTTGGAGAACAGCAACTCACATTCTCCTCTCAAGCTCTTACACGGTTTTGGCTCTCCCAAAGCCATATTTGTAAAACATTTGAAGGAGATTTCAAAGAAAGAGATTGTGGGGTTTCTTGAAAGAAAAGAAGCTGAAATTTCTCTGGTTTTGTTTTATTTCATGCTTCAAATTCATACTGTTGCTGTTTTTGTTTTGGTTTGCTGTGAATCGTGTTTCTTGAGTTATTACATATTGAGATTCACCAAACTCCTGTTTTACATCTTGTTCTTCCTGTTGAAGGCTCATATTGTATCTTACTTTCTTAAGCTACCAAAATAATTTTCACTCACTATTTAGCATTAGCTTTTTCAGAATTATTCAAGTAGACCCTTGACTAATTTGCATGTGCATAGAGTGCCTCATTGTAATATTAATTCTTCTATATGCATTGTAATTTAAGCTAGCTAGTCTAGCAAAATCTTTTCTTCCTTTCTCCTTCTCCCTAGTGGAGGTTTGTAGGTTTGCTCAGCTTTGGTTCCTGCAAAAAGCTGTAGGATTGAAGGTTTGTTCGGCTTTGGTTCCCATAAAAGCCGGTGTTTTAGTGAAATTCCCATTCGAGGTGCGTGGGGAGTGGACTAGGCAGAAGGCCGAACCACTATAACTCTCTTGTGACTTTTGTGTGATATATTTTCTGCTGTTTGCACTTCTCCTTTGTTAATTTCATTATTTCTGCACTGAGTCTTATTTCTCAAATTGACCTCGCATTCTGGCGGTGCTCTCTGTTCTGACTGTTCTGCAGACCTATTTGCTAAATCAACCTCTCAGCATTAATTGAATTATTTCTTAAGTCAACTCACGTGATTTTTTTCAAAAAAAAAAAAAAAGGACTTCCCAGGAGGTCACCATCCTAGTAAAACTCTCGCCCAAGAATGCTTAACTGTTGAGTTCTGATGGGATCCAGAGCTTTATTGATGGTATGGTCACACTAGTATTGTTAGTTTGCCGACGTCTATTTAGATCACCCAGGACGTTAACGCACGATTTTGGGTTTCTATTCTCTTGACGGAATTCAAGCCTCGAAATAAAATTTATTTCTTTCTAAATGATTTTCTGGAAAACCGGCACAACGCGACGGCTTCCCAGCGCGACGCCCATTCATTCGCCGCTCCCGCCCAAGCACGCTTAACTCATGTGATTTTTTTCAAAAAAAAAATGCAACACGAGAACTTCCCAGGAGGTCACCCATCCTAGTACTACTCTCGCCCAAGCATGCTTAACTGCGCAGTTCTGATGGGATCCGGTGCTTTAGTGCTGGTATGGTCACACTCGTATTGTTAGTTTGCTGACATCTATTTAGATCACCCGGGATGCTGACGCCCGATTTTGGGTTTCAATTCTCTTGACGGAATTTAAGCCTTGAAATAAAATTTATTTCTTTCTAAATGATTTTCTAGAACACCGGCGCAACACGACGGTGTCTAGAACACCGCCCATCCCTTCGCTGCTCCCGCCCAAGCACGCTTAACTCACGTGATTTTTTTTAAAAAAAGAATGCAACACAATGACTTCCTAGGAGGTCACACATCCTAGTACTACTCTCGCCCAAGCACGCTTAACTCACGTGATTTTTTTTAAAAAAAGAATGCAACACAATGACTTCCTAGGAGGTCACACATCCTAGTACTACTCTCGCCCAAGCACGCTTAACTGCGGAGTTCTGATGGGATTCGGTGCTTTGGTGCTGGTATGGTTGCACTCCTATTATTAGTTTCCCGATGTCTTTTTAGATCTTCCGGGACGCTGACGCCCTATTTTGGGTTTCTATTCTCTTGATGGAATTCAAGCACCGAAATTAAATTTATTTCTTTCTAAATAATTTTCTGGAACAGCGGTGCAACGCGACTGCTTCCCAGCACATCGCCCATCCCTTCGCCGCTCCCGCCCAAGCACGCTTAATCACGTGATTTATTCCAAAAAAATAAAGCAACATGAGGACTTCTCAGGAGGTGTCCCATCCTAGTACTACTCTCGCCCAAGCATGTTGATGGGATATGGTTCTTTAGTGCTGGTATGGTCGCACTCATATTGTTAGTTTGCCGACACCTATTTAGATCACCCATCCCTTCCCCGTTCCCGCACAAGCACGCTTAACTCACATTATTTTTTCAAAACAAAATGCAACACGAGGACTTCCCACGAGATCACCCATCCTAGTACTACTCTCACCTGAGCACGCTTAACTGCGAAGTTCTGATGGGATCCGGTGCTTTAGTGCTAGTATGGTCGCACTCATATTATTAGTTTGCTTACATATATTTAGATCACCCGTGACGCTGACGCCCGATTTTGGCTTTCTACACTCTTGATGGAATTCAAGCCCCGAAATAAAATTTATTTTTTTCTAAATGAATTTCTAGAACACCGGCGCAACGCGACGGTGTCCTAGCGCGCCGCCCATCCATTCGTCGCTCCCGCCCAAGGACGCTTAACTCACTTGATTTTTTCCAAAAAAAGAATGAAACACAAGGACTTTCCAGGTGGTCACCCATCCTAGTACTACCCTAGCCCAAGCACACTTAACTGCGGAGTTCTTATGGGATCCGGTGCTTTAGTGCTGGTATGGTCGCACTCGTATTGTTAGTATGCCGAAGTCTATTTTGATCACCCGGGACGGTGACGCCCGATTTTGGCTATTCTCTTGACGGAATTCAATCCCAAAATAAAATTTATTTCTTTTTAAAAGATTTTCTAGAACACCGGCGCAACGCGACGACTTCCCAATGCGCTGCCCATCCCTTCGCCGCTCCCGCCCAAGCACGCTTAACTCACATGATTTTTTCCAAAAAGAGAATGCAATATGAGGACTTCCCAGGAGGTCACCCATTGAAAGGAATAAATTTTATTTCGGCGCTTGAATTCCGTCAAGTGAATAGAAAGCCAAAATCAGGAGTCAGTATCTCGGGTGATCAAAATAGACGTCGGCAAACTAACAATACGAGTGCGAGCATACCAGCACTAAAGAATCGGATCCCATTCGAACTCTGTAGTTAAGCGTGCTTGGGCGAGAGTAGTACTAGGATGGGTGACCTCCTGGGAAGTCCTCGTGTTGCTTTTTTTTTTTAGAAAAAATCACGTGAGTAAAGCGTTCTTGGGCGGGAGCGGCGAAGGGATGGGCATCGCGCTGGGAAGCCGTCGCATTGCGCCGGTGTTCCAGAAAATCGTTTAGAAAGAAATAAATTTTATTTCGGGGCTTGAATTACGTCAAGAGAATAGAAAGCCAAAATCGGGCGTCAGCATCCCGGGTGATCTAAATAAACGTCGGCAAACTAACAATACGAGTGCGACCAAACTTGCACTAAAGAACCGGATCCCATCTGAACTTCGCAATTAAGCGTGCTTGGGCGAGAGTAGTACTAGGATGGGTGATCTCCTGGGATGTCCTCGTATTGCATTCTTTTATTAGAAAAATCACATGAGTTAAGCATGCTGGGCGGGAGCGACGAAGAGATGGGCGGCGCGCTGGGAAGCCGTTACGTTGCGTTTGTATTCCAGAAAATCATTTAGAAATAAATAAATTTTATTTCGGGGCTTGAATTCCGTCATGAGAATAGAAAGCCAAGATCGAGCATCAGCGTCCCGGGTGATCTAAATAAACGTCGGCAAACTAACAATACCAGTGCGATCATACCAGCACTAAAGCACCGGATCCCATCAGAACTCCGCAGTTAAATGTGCTTGGGCGAGAGTAGTTCTAAGATAGTTGACCTCTTGGGAAGTCCTCGTGTTGCATTCTTTTTGGAAAAAATCACGTGAGTTAACCGTGCTTGGGCGGGAGCGGCGAGCTGGGAAGCCGTCGCATTGCGCCGGTGTTCCAGAAAATCATTTAGAAAGAAATAAATTTTATTTCGGGGCTTTAATTCCTTCAAAAGAATAGAAACAGAAAATTGGGCTTCAGCGTCCCGGGTGATCAAAATAGACGTCGGCAAGCTAACAATATGAGTGTGATCATACCA
The DNA here is from genome assembly GCA_019297695.1 of Apostasia ramifera. NCBI lineage: Eukaryota > Viridiplantae > Streptophyta > Magnoliopsida > Asparagales > Orchidaceae > Apostasia > Apostasia ramifera. Next base: position 18,204 of record JAEMOT010001046.1, on the reverse strand, counting down.
GCACTAAATCATCGGATCCCATCAGAACTTTGCATTTAAGCGTGCTTGGGTGAGAGTAGTACTAGGATGGGTGACCTCCTGGGAAGTCCTTGTGTTGCATTTTTTTTTGAAAAAAATCACGTGAGTTAAGCGTGCTTGGGCGGGAGCGGCGAAGGGATGGGCGATGCGCTGGGAAGCCGTCGCGTTGCGCCGGTGTTCCAGAAAATCATTTATAAAGAAATAAATTTTATTTCGGGGCTTGAATTCCGTCAAGAGAATAGAAACCCAAAATCGGGAGTCAGCGTCCCGGGTGATCTCAATATACGTCGACAAACTAACAATGCGAGTGCGACCATACCAGCACTAAAGCACCGGATCCCATTAGAACTCCACATTTAATCGTGCTTGGGCGATAGTAGTACTAGGATGGGTGACCTCCTGGAAAGTCTTCGTGTTGCATTCTTTTTTTAAAAAAAATCACGTGAGTTAAGCATACTTGGGCCGGAGAGGCGATGGGATAGGCGACGCGCTGGGAAGCCGTCGCGTTGCGCCGGTTTTCTAGAAAATCATTTAGAAATAAATAAATTTTATTTCGGGGATTGAATTCCGTCAAGAGAATACAATGCCAAAATCGGGCGTCAGCGTCCCGGGTGATCTAAATAGACGTCGGCAAACTAACAATATGAATGCGACCAAACTAGCACTAAAGAACCGGATCCCATCAGAATTTCGCAATTAAGCGTGCTTGGGCGAGAGTAGTACTAGGATGGGTGATCTCCTGGGATGTCCTCGTATTGCATTCTTTTTTGAAAAAAATCACGTGAGTTAAGCGTGCTTGGGCCGGAGAGGCGAATGGATGGGCGGCATGCTGGGAAGCCGTCGCGTTGCGCGGGTGTTCTAGAAAATCATTTAGAACGAAATAAATTTTTTTTCTGGCTTGAATTCCATCAAGAGAATAGAAAGCCAAAATCGGGCGTCAGCGTCCCGGGTGATCTAAATAGGCGTCGACAAACTAACAATACGAGTGCGACCATACCAGCATTAAAGCACCGTATCTCATCAGAACTCTACAGCTAAGCGTGCTTGGGCGAGAGTAGTACTAGGATGGGTGACCTCCTGGGAAGTCCTCGTGTTGCATTATTTTTTTGAAAATAATCATGTGAGTTAAGCGTGCTTGGGCCGGAGAGGCGAAGGGATGGGCGGCGCGCTGGGAAGCCGTCGCGTTGCGCCGGTGTTTCAGAAAATCATTTAGAAAGAAATAAATTTTATTTCGGGGCTTGAATTCCGTCAAGAGAATAGAGAGCCCAAAATCGGGCGTCAGCGTCCCGGGTGATCTAAATAGACGTCGACAAACTTACAATACGAGTGCGATCATACCAGCACTAATGCTTCGGATCCCATTAGAACTCCGCAGTTAAGCGTGCTTGTGCGAGAGTAGTACTAGGATGGGCGACCTCCTGGGAAATCCTCGTGCTGCATTATTTTTTTGAAAAAAATCACGTGAGTTAAGCGTGCTTGGGCCAGAGAGGCGAAGGGATGGGCGACGCGCTGGGAAGCCGTCGCGTTGCGCCGGTGTTCCACATAATCATTTAGAAAGAAATAAATTTTATTTCGGGGCTTGAATTCCGTCAAGAGAATAGAAATCCAAAATAGGGCGTCAGCGTCTCGGGTGATCAAAATAGACGTTGAAAAACTAACAATATGAGTGTGATCATACCAGCGCTAAATCTTCGGATCCCATCAGAACTTTGCAGTTAAGCATCCTTGGGCGAGAGTAGTACTAGGATGGGTGACCTCCTGGGAAGTCCTCGGGTTGCATTATTTTTTTGAAAAAAATCACGTGAGTTAAGCGTGCTTGGGCCAGAGAGGCGAAGGGATGGGCGACGCGCAGGGAAGCCGTCGCATTGCGCTGGTGTTCCATATAATCCTTTAGAAACAAATAAATTTTATTTCGGGGCTTGAATTCCGTCAAGAGAATAGAAAGCCAAAATCGGGCGTCAGCGTCCCGCGTAATCTAAATAGACGTTGACAAACTAACAATACGAGTGCGACCATACCAGCACTAAAGCACCGGATCCCATCAGAACTCCGCAGTTAAGCGTCCTTGTGCGAGAGTAGTACTAGGATGGGTGACCTCCTGGGAAGTCCTCGTGTTGCATTATTTTTTTGAAAAAAATCACGTGAGTTAAGCGTGCTTGGGCGAGAGAGGCGAAGGGATGGGCGACGCGCTGGGATGCCGTCGCGTTGCGCCGGTGTTCCAGATAATCATTTAGAACGAAATAAATTTTATTTCGGGGCTTGAATTCCGTCAAGAGAATAGAAATCCAAAATAGGGCGTCAGCGTCTCGGGTGATCAAAATAGACGTTGAAAAACTAACAATATGAGTGTGATCATACCAGCGCTAAATCTTCGGATCCCATCAGAACTTTGCAGTTAAGCATCCTTGGGCGAGAGTAGTACTAGGATGGGTGACCTCCTGGGAAGTCCTCGTGTTTCATTATTTTTTTGAAAAAAATCACGTGAGTTCAGCTTGCTTGGACCAGAGAGGCGAAGGGATGGGCAATGCGCTGGGAAGCTGTCGCGTTGCGTCGGTGTTTCAGATAATCATTTAGAAAGAAATAAATTTTATTTCGGGTCTTGAATTCCGTCAAGAGAATAGAAAGCTAAAATCGGGCGTCAGCGTCCCGGGTGATCTAAATAGACGTGGACAAACTAATAATACGAGTGCGACCATACTAGCACGAAAGCACCGGATCACATCAGAACTTCGCAGTTAAGCATACTTGGGCGAGAGTAGTACTAGGATGTGTGACCTTGTGGGAAGTCCTCGTGTTGCATTGTTTTTTTGAAAAAAATCACTTGAGTTAAGCGTGCTTGGGCCAGAGAGGCGAAGGGATGGGGGGCGAGCTAGGAAGCCATCGCGTTGCGTCGGTGTTCGAGATAATCAATTAGAAAGAAATAAATTTTATTCCAGGGCTTGAATTCCGTCAAGAGAATATAAAGCCAAAATCGGGCGTCAGCGTCCCGGGTGATCTAAATAGACGTCGACAAACTAATAATACGAGTGCTACCATAATAGCACGAAAGCACAAGATCACATCAAAACTTCGCAGTTAAGCATGCTTGGGCGAGAGTAGTACTAGGATTGGTGACCTCCTGGGAAGTCCTCGTGTTGCATTGTTTTTTGAAAAAAATCACGTGAGTTAAGCGTGCTTGGGACGGAGAGGCGAAGGGATGGGCGGTGCGTTGGGAAGCCGTCTCATTGCGTCGGTGTTCCAGATAATCATTTAGAAAGAAATAAATTTAATTTTGGGGCTTGAATTCCGTCAAGAGAATAGAAAGCTAAAATGGGGCGTCAGCGTCCCGGATGATCTAAATAGATGTCGACAAACTAATAATACGAGTGCGACCATACTAGCACGAAAGCACCGAATCACATCAGAACTTCACAGTTAAGCATACTTGGGCGAGAGTAGTACTAGGATGGTTGACCTCCTAGGAAGTCCTCGTGTTACATTATTTTTTCGAAAAAAATCACATGAGTTAAGCGTGCTTGGGCCGGAGAGGCGAAGGGATGGGCGGCGCGCTAGGAAGCCGTCGCGTTGCGCCGGTGTTCCAGAAAATCATTTTGAAAGAAATAAATTTTATTTCGGGGCTTGAATTCCGTTAAAAGAATAGAAAGCCAAAATCGGTCGTCAGCGTCCCGGTTGATCAAAATAGACGTCGATAAACTTACAATATGAATGCGACCATACCAGCATTATAGCACCGGATCCCATTAGAACTCTGCTGTTAAGCATACTTGGGTGAGAGTAGTAGGATGGGTGACCTCCTGGGAAGTCCTCGTGTTGCATTATTTTTTTGAAAAAAATCACGTGAGTTAAGCGTGCTTGGGCCGGAGAGGCGAAGGTATTGGCGGCGCGCTGGGAAGCCAACGCGTTGCGCCGGTGTTCCATAAAATTATTTAGAAAGAAATAAATTTTATTTCGGGGCTTGAATTCCTTCAAGAGAATAGAAAGCCAAAATCCGGCGTCAGCGTCCCGGGCGATCTAAATAGACGTCGGTAAACTAACAATACGAGTGCGACCATACCAGCACTAAAGCATCGGATCCCATCAGAACTCCGCAGTTAAGCGTGCTTGGGCGATAGTAGTACTAGGATGGGTGACCTCCTGGGAAGTCCTCGTTTTGCTTTGTTTTTTTGAAATAAATGACGTGAATTAAGCGTGCTTGGGTCGGAGAGGCGAAGGGATGGACGGCGCGCTGGGAAGCCGTCGCGTTGCGCCGGTGTTCCAGAAAATCATTTAGAAAGAAATAAATTTTATTTCGGGGCTTGAATTCCGTCAACAGAATAGAAAGCCAAAATCGGGCATCAGCGTCCCGGGTGATCAAAATAGACGTTGAAAAACTAACAATATGAGTGTGATCATACCAGCGCTAAATCTTCGGATCCCATCAGAACTTTGCAGTTAAGCGTCCTTGGGTGAGAGTAGTACTAGGATGGGTGACCTACTGGGAAGTCCTCGGGTTGCATTATTTTTTTGAAAAAAATCACGTGAGTTAAGCGTGCTTGGGCCAGAGAGACGAAGGGATGGGCGACGCGGTGGGAAGTCGTCGCATTGCGCCGGTGTTCCAGATAATCCTTTAGAAAGAAATAAATTTTATTTCGGGGCTTGAATTCCGTCAAGAGAATAGAAAGCCAAAATCGGGCGTCAGCGTCCCGCGTGATCTAAATAGACGTTGACAAACTAACAATACGAGTGCGACCATACCTGCACTAAAGCACCGGATCCCATCAGAACTCCGCAGTTAAGCGTCCTTGTGCGAGAGTAGTACTAGGATGGGCGACCTTCTGGGAAGTCCTCGTGTTGCATTATTTTTTTGAAAAAAATCACGTGAGTTAAGCGTGCTTGGGCCAGAGAGGCGAAGGGATGGGCGACGCGCTGGGAAGCCGTCGCGTTGCGCCGGTGTTCCAGATAATCATTTAGAAAGAAATAAATTTTATTTCGGGGCTTGAATTCCGTCAAGAGAATAGAAATCCAAAATAGGGCGTCAGCGTCCCGGGTGATCAAAATAGACGTTGACAAACTAACAATATGAGTGTGATCATACCAGCACTAAATCATCGGATTCCATCAGAACTTTGCAGTTAAGCGTGCTTGGGCGATAGTAGTACTAGGATGGGTGACCTCCTGGGAAGTCCTCGTTTTGCTTTGTTTTTTTGAAATAAATGACGTGAATTAAGCGTGCTTGGGCCGGAGAGGCGAAGGGATGGACGGCGCGCTGGGAAGCCGTCGCGTTGCGCCGGTGTTCCAGAAAATCATTTAGAAAGAAATAAATTTTATTTCGGGGCTTGAATTCCGTCAACAGAATAGAAAGCCAAAATCGGGCATCAGCGTCCCGGGTGATCGAAATAGACGTCGGCAAACAAATAATACGAGTGCGATCATCTCAGCACTAAATCACCGGATCCCTTCAAAACTTCGGAGTTAAGCGTGTTTGGGCGATAGTAGTATTAGGATGGGTGACCTCGTGGGAAGTCCTCATTTTGCATTATTTTTTTGAAAAAAATCACGTCACTTAAGCGTGCTTGGGACGGAAAGGCGAAGGGATGGGCGGGGCGCTGGGAATCCATCGCGTTGCGCCGGTGTTCCAGAAAATTATTTTGAAAGAAATAAATTTTATTTCGGGGCTTGAATTCCGTTAAAAGAATAGAAAGCCAAAATCGGTCGTCAGCGTCCCTGCTGATCTAAATAGACGTCGATAAACTTACAATATGAATGCGACCATACCAGCATTAAAGCACCGGATCCCATTAGAACTCTGCTGTTAAGCATACTTGGGCGAGAGTAGTACTAGGATGGGTGACCTCCTGGAAGTCCTCGTGTTGCATTGTTTTTTTGAAAAAAATCACGTGAGTTAAGCGTGCTTGGGCCGGAGAGGCGAAGGTATGGGCGGCGCGCTGGGAAGCCAACGCGTTGCGCCGGTGTTCCATAAAATTATTTAGCAAGAAATAAATTTTATTTCGGGGCTTGAATTCCGTCAAGAGAATAGAAAGCCAAATTCCGGCGTCAGCGTCCCGGGCGATCTAAATAGACGTCGGCAAACTAACAATACGAGTGCGATTATATCAGCACTAAATCACCAGATCCCATCAGAATTCCGGAGTAAAGCATGCTTGGGCGATAGTAGTACTAGGATGGGTGACCTCCTGGGAAGTCCTCGTTTTGCATTGTTTTTTTGAAATAAATCACGTGAATTAAGCGTGCTTGGGCCGGAGATGCGAAGGGATGGGCGGTGAGCTGGGAAGCCGTCGCGTTGCGCCGGTGTTCCAGAAAATCATTTAGAAAGAAATAAATTTTATTTCGGGGCTTGAATTCCGTCAACAAAATAGAAAGCCAAAATCGGGCGTCAGCGTCCCGGGTGATCTAAATAGACGTCGGCAAACAAATAATACGAGTGCGATCATCTCAGCACTAAATCACCGGAACCCTTCAAAACTCCGGAGTTAAGCGTGCTTGGGCGAGAGTAGTACTAGGATGGGTGACCTCCTAGGAAGTCCTCGTGTTGCATCATTTTTTTGGAAAAAATCACGTGAGTTAAGCGTTCTTGGGCTGGAGAGGCGAAGGGATGGGCGGCGCGCTGGGAAGCCGTCGCGTTTCACCGGTGTTCCAGAAAATCATTTAGAAAGAAATAAATTTTATTTCGGGGCTTGAATTCTGTCAAGAGAATAGAAAGCCAAAATCGGGCGTCAGCGTCCCGGGTGATCTAAATAGACATCGGCAAACTAACAATATGAGTGCGATCATGTCAGCACTAAATCCCCGGATCCTATTAGAACTCTGGAGTTAAGCGTGCTTGGGTGATAGTAGTACAAGGATGGATGACCTCCTGGGAAGTCCTCATTTTGCATTGTTTTTTTAAAAAAATCACGTGAGTTAAGCGTGCTTGGGTCGGAGAAGCGAAGGGATGGGTGGCGCTCTCGGAAGGCGTCGCGTTGTGCCGGTGTTCCAGAAAATCATATAGAAAGAAATAAATTTTATTTCGGGGCTTGAATTCTGTCAAAAGAATAAAAAGCCAAAATCAGTCGTCAGCGTCCCGGGTGATCTAAATAGACGTCAACAAACTTACAATACGAATGCGACCATACCAGCACTAAAGCACCGGATCCTATCAGAACTCTGCAGTTAAGCGTGCTTGGGCGAGAGTAGTACTAGGGTGGGTGACCTCCTAGGAAATCCTCGTGTTGCATTCTTTTTTTGGAAAGAATCACGTGAGTTAAGCGTGCTTGGGCCGGAGTGGCGAAGGGATGGGTGGCGCGCTGGGAAGCTGTCGTGTTGCGCCGGTGTTCCAGAAAATCATTTAGAAAGAAATAAATTTTATTTCAGGGCTTGAATACCGTCAAGAGAATAGAAAGCCAAAATCGGGCGTCAGAGTCCCGGGTGATCTAAATAGACGTAGGCAAACTAATAATACGAGTGCGACCATACCAGCACTAAAGCACTGGATCCCCTCAGAACTCCGCAGTTAAGCGTGCCTGGGCGAGAGTAGTACAAGGATAGGTGACCTCCTGGGAAGTACTCGTGTTGCATTCTTTTTTTGGAAAAAATCACGTGAGTTAAGCGTTCTTGGGCTGGAGAGGCGAAGGGATGGGCGACGGGCTGGGAAGCCGTCGCGTTGCGCCGGTGTTCCAGATAATCATTTTGAAAGAAATAAATTTTATTTCGGGGCTTGAATTCCGTCAAAAGAATAGAAAGCCAAAATCGGCCGTCAGCTTCCCGGGTGATCTAAATAGACGTCGACAAACTTACAATATGTATGCGACCATACCAGCATTAAAGCACTGGATCTCATTAGAACTCTGCTGTTAAGCATACTTGGGCGAGAGTAGTACTAGGATGGGTGACCTCCTGGGAAGTCCTCGTGTTGCATTATTTTTTTGAAAAAAATCATGTTAGTTAAGCGTGCTTGGGCCGGAGAGGCGAAGGTATGGGCGGCGCGCTGGGAAGCCGTCACGTTGCATCGGTGTTCCAGATAATCATTTAGAAAGAAATAAATTTTATTTTGGGGCTTGAATTCCGTCAAGAGGATAGAAAGCTAAAATCGGGCGTTAGCGTCCCGGGTGATCTAAATAGATGTCGACAAACTAAAAATACGAGTGCGACCATACTAGCACGAAAGCACCTGATCACATCAGAACTTTGCAGTTAAGCATACTTGGGCGAGTGTAGTACTAGGATGGGTGACTTCCTAGGAAGTCCTCGTGTTGCATTATTTTTTTGAAAGAAATCACGTGAGTTAAGCGTGCTTGGGCCGGAGAGGCGAAGGAATGGGCGGCGCGCTAGGAAGCCGTCGCGTTGCGCCAGTGTTCCAGAAAATTATTTTGAAAGAAATAAATTTTATTTTGGGGCTTGAATTCCGTCAAGAGAATAGAAAGCTAAAATGGGGCGTCAGCGTCCCGGATGATCTAAATAGATGTCGACAAACTAATAATACGAGTGCGACCATACTAGCACGAAAGCACCGGATCACATCAGAACTTCACAGTTAAGCATACTTGGGCGAGAGTAGTACTAGGATGGTTGACCTCCTAGGAAGTCCTCGTGTTACATTATTTTTTCGAAAAAAATCACATGAGTTAAGCGTGCTTGGGCCGGAGAGGCGAAGGGATGGGCGGCGCGCTAGGAAGCCGTCGCGTTGCACCGGTGTTCCAGAAAATCATTTTGAAAGAAATAAATTTTATTTCGGGGCTTGAATTCCGTTAAAAGAATAGAAAGCCAAAATCGGTCATCGATAAACTTACAATATGAATGCGACCATACCAGCACTAAATCACCGGATCCCATCAAAACTTCGGAGTAAAGCGTGCTTGGGCAATAGTAGTACTAGGATGGGTGACCTCCTGGGAAGTCCTCATTTTGCATTGTTTTATTGAAAAAAATCACGTCAGTTAAGCGTGCTTGGGCCGGAGAGGCGAAGGGATGGGCGGCGCGCTGGGAAGCCATCGCGTTGCATCGGTGTTCCAGATAATCATTTAGAAAGAAATAAATTTTATTTCGGGGCTTGAATTCCATCAAGGGAATAGAAAGCCAAAATTGGGCGTCAGCATCCCGGGTGAACTAAATAGACGTCAACAAACTTATAATACGAGTACGACCATATCAGTACTAAAGCATCAGATCCCATCAGAACTCCGGAGTTAAGCGTGCTTGGGCGTGAGTAGTGCTAGGATGGGTGACCTCCTAGGATGTCCTCGTGTTGCATTATTTTTTTGAAAAAAATCACGTGAGTTAAGCGTGCTTGGGCCAGAGAGGCGAAGGGATGGGCGGCGCGCTAGGAAGCCATCGCGTTGCGTCGGTGTTCCAGATAATCATTTAGAAAGAAATTAATTTTATTCTGGGGCTTGAATTCCGTCAAGAGAATAGCTAGACAAAATTGGGCGTCAGCGTCCTGGGTGATCTAAATAGACGTCGATAAACTAATAATATGAGTGCGATCATACTAGCACGAAAGCACCGGATTGCATCAGAACTTCGCAATCAAGCATGCTTGGGCGAGAGTAGTACTAGGATGGGTGACCTCCTAGGAAGTCCTCGTGTTGCATTATTTTTTTTGAAAAAAATCAGGTGAGTTAAGCGTGCTTGGGTCTGAGAAGCGAAGGGATGGGCGGCGAGCTAGGAAGCCGTCGCGTTGCGCCGGTGTTCCAGAAAATCATTTAGAAAGAAATAAATTTTATTTCGGGGCTTGAATTCCATCAAAAGAATAGAAAGCCAAAATCGGTCGTCAGCGTCCCGGGTGATCTAAATAGACGTCGACAAACTTACAATACGAATGCGACCAAACCAGCACTAAAGCACCGGATCCCATCAGAACTCTGCAGTTAATCGTGCTTGGGCGAGAGTAGTAATAGGGTGGGTGACCTCCTGGGAAGTCCTCGTATTACATTCTTTTTTTGAAAAAAATCACGTGAGTAAAGCGTGCTTGGGTCGGAGAGGCGAAGGGATGGGCGGCGCGCTGGGAAGCCATCGCGTTGCGTCGGTGTTCCAGATAATCATTTAGAAAGAAATAAATTTTATTTCGGGGCTTGAATTCCATCAAGAGAATAGAAAGCCAAAATCGGGCGTCAGCCTCCCGGGTGATCTAAATAGACGTCGATAAACTAATAATACGAGTACGACCAACTAGCTCAAAAGCACCAGATCACATCAGAACTTCGTAGTTAAGCATGCTTGGGCGAGAGTAGTACTAGGATGGGTGACCTCATGGGAAGTTCTCATGTTGCATTATTTTTTTGAAAAAAATCACGTGAGTTAAGCGAGCTTGGGTCGGAGTGGCGAAGGGATGGGCGGTGCGCTGGGAAGCCGTCGCGTTGCGCCGGTGTTCCAGAAAATTATTTAGAAAGAAATAAATTTTATTTCGGGGCTTGAATTCCGTCAAAAGAATAGACATCCAAAATCGGGCGTCAGCGTCTCGGGTGATCTAACGCTACTAAGATTAAATTAGTGCCTAGACTTATATGTATTTATTTAAATGACTAAGTGCAAATGAAAAGGAGATTAAAACTAAGTTTTCAAAATTATATTAAAAATAATTATTTGCAAATTCACATACGTGTCACGAAATTTCTCTGATGATTAAATTTTAGTCCGAGCAAATTCAGAAAACTATTACAAATAAGATAATGAAATTATCGAGTTTTAGAAAATTTAACACGCATGCATATTATACTTTAAAATTCCAGCACATGATAATTTTAACCAACCATTTAACATATAAAATTCTTCACCAACATGAAAGCATAGCAAGATGTGAATGTCCACAATTGAAGAATAACACAACATGAAAGGAAAAACAGGGAAACAAAGTAGGAAAACAGGGAAAACAAGGAACATATAACTAAAATGCACTATAAGCAAACCAAGGAGAAAATCAGATCTCGAAGTCGAAGCCTCAGCCCCCTGCCGTGGCCTCAGACGAAACCGAAACGTCCCCGAACTAAGCCGCAGCCACCTGCCCGGCTTTGAACAGTGGAAGAACGCCGAACGATGAAATCCGTGACGAAGGCGGCTGCCTGCTGCTGTGCCGACGATGAAATCCGTGACCACCTGTCCGGATCTCTGAGTCGTTCCTTAAAAGAAGCCGCAGCCTCCTGCTCGACACTGATAAGTGGAGAAAGCGCCGAAAGCAGCCACCTGCTGCAGTGCCGGCGAGAAATCCTTGGCCACCTGCCGGATCTCTTCGAATCTCTGCTCTGAGTGAATCGCTCACAGAAAATTCATCAACTCCCCCCTTCCCTTTGCGCTGCGTTCTTCTTTTTATAGCTGAAAAAAACCGAGTGGAAGAGAGGTGCGGTTTCACTTATCTCTGCAGGACACGTGGCCGGCGGTTGGGGAAGACGATCGTGGTCGGCAGTTGCTTGCATGGGCGCGTGGCCGGCGAAGGAAACCGCCGAATCCGGCGAAGAAAGCGTCGTGGAGTGAGACCGAGCGAAACACAGCAAGAAGGGCGGCGTTAATGGCTGCCCCGATCTGCTGAAATCCCATTTAGGGATTTTAATTGAACAATTATAGCTTAGCCTTCACTTTCTTGCCCCTTTACATATAAGTCCATTCCTGCTTTGCCCTTTCACCAACAGAGTTAAATTTGAATCAAATTTAATTCAAATTGGATCCAACTCAATCCAATTGAATCAAATTGACTCAAATGACCCAAACAACACTCATACTAATACCAATTTGATTTCAATTGAACCTTAAATCAATATTCCTGGGTTCAATCGAATCAAATCCAACCTGATTATTTTGAATCCAATTTGACTCAAATTGAATATAAATAATTCAACTAGAATTTAATTAATCCAAATTAACCAAATAAGACTCGAAATAAGACACCAAAGTGGGCATTCCCACCGACATAAAAACATATTTTTTGACTTAATAAATGACCTAAATAAAATATGCAGTTAATAAGATAACTATATACAAGATAAAATTGTTATAATTTACGCTCAAGGTCGTAGATTATAACGCAGTCGTTGACGCTGGTGATCTGGCTCTGCATCAACTTGTTTCTTTTAGTGAGGCCCAATAACAACCTTCATCCAATGTGGGGAACTGGGATCCCAACATCCTCGAAGGCTGTTGTTACCCCTCTGCATCCCATTGGGATCCCCCACCCCCACGATTGATTAAGGTTAACTTTGATGGCTCCGTTAAACAGAACGGTGCGGCAGGCGGGGGGGGGGGGGGGGTGTACGGGATCACTGTGGCAACCTCCTACTAGTGACTGGCTACAAGCTCTACACTAATGCCACTCCGACAGCAGAAGCGATGGGAGCCCTCATCGGGATGATAGCCGCCCAAAAGTGGGCGGATACGGCGGACGGGATTTGGATAGAGGGCGACTCTGTCATCACTATTGCGGACCTTCACCGAACAGCCAGAGGACACCCTCCCGACAAGACCATGGCCCAGATTGCTGAGCTTTTTTGTGCCTTCAAGGCATACAAGATATCTCATGAATACAGAGACGCTAATAGAGCGGCCGACTTTGTAGCTTCCTTTTCTTGTTTCGATAACACAGAGTGGCGTAGGGGCATGTCCTTACCACTCGATTTTTGTGCGATCCTCAACGAGGATCGAATCTTTTGTACCTGCTGTATCTTTTTTTACTGTTATAGTATTATAGGCTATGATCGAATTTCAAGGAACCCAAAAGCTGTCGGTGCCCTTCCGTCAATTCCTTTAAATTTCAATCGGCTACTCAACTTCAATCGGCTGTTCAGCGTTCACATCATGCCGGCACAATTGACTTTCATGGCTTCATTTCTTTTTTTTTTTCGTTTCAGCATTACAAAATCTCTCATGTATATAGACAAGCCAATATGGCTGCACATTATGTTGCTTCCTCTTCTTTTGTTTTTGATTTTTGCTGGGAACAGGATATGTCCATCCCATCAGCTTTTGGTGCAATCCTCCTTAAGGATTGCATGTTTTGTACTTAATGTTCTTCCTTTGTTTTAATATATAGGCTACGGCCGAATTTCAAGGAACCCAAAAACTTTCAGGAAAAGGTTGAGTAGCAGGAAAAAATGT
>JAEMOT010001045.1:25090-95103 GCA_019297695.1 Apostasia ramifera | reverse complement strand
AAATGCTTGTACACAACTTGAATTTAACGTAATGGTATGAATAGCTGCAAAAACATCACAATTTAACTCAAATTCATTTATATGTCATAAATCAGACCCTAAAAAATCTATTCTCTTTAAATTATCGATATACTGACAAATAGATGTGTAATTATAGGTATTACATTAAAACACAATCAAATGCCCCTAATAGGTTGACAAATATCAATTTTCGATTAAAATACATCAATATAGCAAATATTAGGAGTGTAATTATAGTATTATATTAAAAAACCTTCATATAGACAAGATTAAAGTCAAATTGCATATATTCTCTTCTAATGCAATAAAAACTAATTGAATACACACACAATTGCTTTTATTCAGTTAAAATAACTTATTATGTAATGAATCATACTCTAATTGCTTGTACTCCACTTGAATTCAACAAAATGTAATGAATAGCTGCAAAAACATCACTATTCAAATCAAGTTCGTTGATATGTCATAAATCAGACCCTAAAAGAGTCTATTCTCTTAAAATTGATCGATATAGTGATAAATAGATGTGTAATTATAGGTATTACATTAAAACGCAATCAAATGCCCTTAATAGATCGTCAAATTTCAATTTTCGATTGAAATACGTTATTATAGCAAACATTAGGTATGTAAACATAGTATTATGTTAAAAAACCTTCATATAGACAAGATTAAAGTCAAATTGCATATATTCTCTTCAAATACAATAAAAACTAATTGAATACAAACACAATTGCTTTTATTCAGTTAAAATAACTTATTATGCGATGAATCATACTCTAAATGCTTGTACTCTACGTGAATTCAGCATATTGCATTGAATAACTGCAAAAACATCACTATTCAACTCAAATTCATTGATATGTCATAAATCAAAACCTAAAAGAGTCTATTCTCTTAAAATTGAACGATATACCGACAAATAGATGTGTAATTATAGGTATTACATTAAAACACAATCAAATGCCCCTATTGATTGCCAAATATCAATTTTCGATTGAAATACGTCTTTATAGCAAACATTAGGTGTGTAATCTTAGTATTATGTTAAAAAACCTTCATATAGATAAGATTAAAGTCAAATTGCATATATTCTTTCAAATACAACAAAAACTAATTGAATACACACAGAATTGCTTTTACTCAGTTAAAATAACTTACTATGCAATGAATCGTACGTTAAATGCTTGTACTCCACTTGAATTCAACATAATGCAATGAATCGCTGCAAAAACATCCCTATTTAACTAAATTCATTGAGATATCATAAATTAGACCCTAAAAGAGTCTATTCTCTTAAAATTGATCGATATAGTGACAAATAGATATGTAATTTTAGGTATTACATTAAAACGCAGTCAAATGCCCATAATAGATCGTCAAATATTAATTTTCGATTGAAATACATCATTATCGCAAACATTAGGTTTGTAATCTTAGTATTATGTTAAAAAACCTTCACCTAGATAAGATTAAAGTCAAATTGCATATATTCTCTTCAAATATAACAAAAACTAATTGAATACATTTACAATTACTTTTATTCAATTAAAATATCTTATTATGCGATAATCATACTTTAATTGCTTATACTTCACTTGAATTCAATGTAATAAAATGAATAGCTACAAAAACATCATCATTCAACTCAAATTCATTGATATGTCATAAATCAAACCCTAAAAGAGCCTATTCTGTTAAAATTGATCGATATACTGACAAATTAATGTGTAATTATAAGTATTACATTAAAACACAATTAAATGCCCCTAATAGATCACCAAATATCAATTTTCAAATTAAAATACATCAATATGGCAAATATTAGGTGTGTAATCAGAGTATTACGTTAAAAAGTCTTCATAAAGATAGGATTAAAGTCAAATTGCATATATTCTCTTCATATACAATAAAAACTAATTGAATGCACACACAATTGCTTTTATTCAGTTAAAATAACTTATTATGTAATGAATCATACTCTAAATGCTTGTACTCCACTTGAATTCAACATAATGCAATGAATCACTGAAAAAACATCCCTATTCAACTCAAATTCATTGATATGTCATAAACCAGACCCTAAAAGAGTCTATTCTCTTAAAATTGATCGATATAGTGATAAATAGATGTGTAATTTTAGGTATTACTTTAAAACGCAGTCAAATACCCTTCATAGATCGTCAAATATCTATTTTCAATTGAAATACATCATTATAGCAAATATTAGGTGTGTAATAATGGTATTATGTTAAAAAACCTTCATATAGACAAGATTAAAGTCAAATTATATATATTCTCTTCAAATACATTAAAAACTAATTAAATACATACACAATTTGCTGTTATTCAGTTAAAATAACTTATTATGCGATGAATCATACTTTAATTGCTTGTACTCCACTTGAATTCAACGTAATGCAATGAATAGCTGCAAAAACATCACTATTCAACTCAAATTTATTGATATGTCATAAATCAGACCCTAAAAGAGCTTTTTCTCCTAAAATTGATCGATATAGTGACAAATAGATGTGTAATTATAGGTATTACATTAAAACGCAATCAAATGCCCTTAATAGATCACCAAATATCAATTTTCAATTAAAATACATCAATATGGCAAATATTAGGTGTGTAATCAGAGTATTACGTTAAAAAATCTTCATAAAGATAGGATTAAAGTCAAATTGTATATATTCTCTTCATATACAATAAAAACTAATTGAATGCACACACAATTGCTTTTATTCAGTTAAAATAACTTATTATGCGATAATCCTACTTTAATTGCTTATACTTCACTTGAATTCAATGTAATACAATGAATAGCTGCAAAAACATTCATATTCAACACAAATTCATTGATATCTCATAAATCAAACCAAAAAAAAGTCTATTCTCTTAAAATTGATTGATATAGTGACCAATAGATGTGTAATTATAGGTATTACATTAAAACACAATCAAATGCAATTAATAGATCATCAAATATCAATTTTCGATTAAAATACGTCATTATAGCAAACATTAAGTGTGTAATCATAGTAATATGTTAAAAAACCTTCATAAAGACAAGATTAAAGTCAAATTGCATATATTCCCTTCAAACACAACAAAAACTAATTGAATACACACACAATTGCTTTTACTCAGTTAAAATAACTTACTATGCAATGAATCGTACTTTAAATGCTTGTACTCCACTTGAATTCAACATAATGCAATGAATCGCTGCAAAAACATCCTTTTTTAACTCAAATTCATTGAGATATCATAAATTAGACCCTAAAAGAGCCTATTCTCTTAAAATTGATGGATATAGTGATAAATAGATGTGTAATTATAGGTATAATATTAAAACGCAATCAAATGCCCATATTAGATCGTCAAATATCAATTTTCGATTGAAATACATTATTATCGCAAACATTAGGTTTGTAATCTTAGTATTATGTTAAAAAACCTTCATATAGATAAGATTAAAGTCAAATTGCATATATTCTCTTCAAATATAACAAAAACTAATTGAATACATTTACAATTGCTTTTATTCAATTAAAATATCTTATTATGCGATGAATCATACTTTAATTGCTTATACTTCACTTGAATTCGATGTAATGCAATGAATAGCTGCAAAAACATCACTATTCAACTCCAATTCATTGATATATCATAAATCAGACCCTAAAAGAGTCCATTCTGTTAAAATTGATCGATATAGTGACAAATAGATGTGTAATTATAGGTATTATTTTAAAACGCAATTAAATGCCCCTAATAGATCGCCAAATATCAATTTTCATTTAAAATACATCAATATAGCAAATATTAGGTGTGTAATTAGAGTATTATGTTAAAAAAATCTTCATAAAAATAGGATTAAACTCAAATTGCATATATTCTCTTCAAATACAATAAAAACTAAATGAATGCACGCACAATTGTTTTTATTCAGTTAAAATAACTTATTATGCAATGAATCATACTCTAATGCAATGAATCGCGGCAAAAACATCCCTAATCAACTCAAATTCATTGATATGTCATAAACCAGACCCTAAAAGAGTCTATTCTCTTAAAATTGATCGATATAGTGATAAATAAATGTGTAATTTTAGGTATTACTTTAAAACACAATCAAATGCCCTTAATAGATCGTCAAATATCTATTTTCAATTGAAATACATCATTATAGCAAATATTAGGTGTGTAATAATGATATTATGTTAAAAAAAACCTTCATATAGACAAGATTAAAGTCAAATTATATATATTCTCTTTAAATACAATAAAAACTAATTGAATACGTACACAATTGCTTTTATTCAGTTAACATAACTTATTATGCGATGAATCGTACTTTAATTGATTGTACTACACTTGAATTCAACGAAATGCAATAAATAGCTGCAAAAATATCACTATTCAACTCAAATTCATTGATATGTCATAAATCAGACCCTAAAAGAGCTTATCCTCTTAAAATTGATCGATATAGTGACAAATAGATGTGTAATTATAGGTATTACATTAAAACGCAATCAAATGCCCTTAATAGATTGTCAAATATTAATTTTCAATTGAAATACATCATTATAGTAAACATTAGGTGTGTAATCATGGTTTTATGTTAAAAAACCTTCATATAGACAAGATTAAAGTCAAATTACATATATTCTCTTCAAATACAACAAAAACTAATTGAATACATATACAATTGCTTTTTTTCAGTTAAAATATCTTATTAAGTGATGAATCGTACTTTAATTGCTTGTACTCCACTTGAATTCAACGTAATGCAATGAATAGCTGCAAAAACATCACTATTCAACTCAAATTCATTGATATATCATAAATCAGACCCTAAAAGATCCTATTCACTTAAAACTGATCGATAAAGTGACAAATAGATGTGTAATTATAGATATTACATTAAAATGCAATCAAATGCCCCTAACAGATAGCCAAATATTAATTTTTGGTTAAAATACATCAATATAGCAAACATTAAGTGTGTAATCAGAGTATTGTGTTAAAAAACCTTCATAAAGACAAGATTAAAGTCAAATTGCATATATTCTCTTCAAATACAATAAAAACTAATTGAATACACACACAATTACTTTTATTCAGTTAAAATAACTTATTATGCAATGAATCATACTCTAAATGCTTGTACTCCACTTGAATTCAACATAATGCAATGAATCGCTGCAAAAACATCTTTATTCAACTTAAATTCATTGATATATCATAAACCAGACCCTAAAAGAGTCTATTCTCTTAAAATTAATCGATATACTTATAAATAGATGTGTAATTATAGGTATTACATCAAAATGCAATCAAATCCCCTTAATAGATCATCAAATATCAATTTTCGATTGAAATACGTCATTATAAAAAATATTAGGTGTGTAATCATAGTATTATATTAAAAACTTTTATATAGACAAGATTAAAGTCAAATTACATATATTCTCTTCAAATATAACAAAAACTAATTGAATACATACACAATTGTTTTTATTCATTTAAAATAACTTATTATGTGATGAATCGTACTCTAAATGCTTGTACTCCACTTGAATTCAGCATAATGCATTGAATTACTACAAAAACGTCACTATTAAACTCAAATTCATTGGTATGTCATAAATTAGACCCTAAAAGAGCCTATTCTCTTAAAATTGATCGATATACAGACAAATAGATGTGTAATTAAAGGTATTATATTAAAACACAATCAAATGCCTCTAATAGATCGCCAAATATCAATTTTCGAATGAAATACGTCATTATAGCTAACATTAGGTGTGTAATCATAGTATTATGTTAAAAACCTTCATATAGACAAGATTAATGTCAAATTTCATATATTCTCTTTAAATATAATAAAAACTAATTGAATACACATACAATTGCTTTTATTCAGTTAAAATAACTTATTGTACAATAAATCGTACTCTAAATGCTTGTACTCCACTTGAATTCAGCATAATGCATTGAATAACTGCAAAAATATCACTATTTAACTCAAATTCATTAATATGTCATAAATCAGAACCTAAAATAGCCTATTCTCTTAAAATTGAATGATATACCGACAAATAGATGTGTATTTATAGGTATTACATTAAAATGCATTCAAATGCCCCTAATAGATTGTCAAATATTAATTTTCGAATGAAATACGTCATTATAGTAAACATTAGGTGTGTAATCATAGTATTATGTTAAAAAATCTTTATATAGATAAGATTAAAGTCAAATTGCATATATTCTTTTCAAATATAATAAAAACAAATTGAATATACATACAATTGCTTTTATTCTATTAAATTAACTCATTATGCAACGAATCATATTTTAAATTCTTGTACTCCACTTGAATTCAACATAATGCAATGAATAGCGGCAAAAACATCACTATTCAACTCAAATTCATTGATATGTCATAAATCAAATCATAAAAGAGCCTATTCTCTTAAAATAAATCGATATAATGACAAATAGATGTGTAATTATAGGTATTATATCAAAACGCAATCAAATGCCCTTAATAGATCGTCAAATATCAATTTTCGATTAAAATTCATTATTATAGCAAACATTAGGTGTGTAATGATAGTATTATGTTAAAAAACCTTTATATAGACAAGATTAAAGTCAAATTGCATATATTCTCTTCAAATACAATAAAAAATAATTGAATACAAACACAATTTCTTTTATTCAGTTAAAATAATTTATTATGCAATGAATCATACATTTAATGCTTGTACTTCACTTGAATTCAACGTAATGCAATGAATAGCTTCAAAAACATCACTATTCAACTTAAATTCAATGATATGTCATAAATCAGACTCTAAAAGAGCCTATTCTTTTAAAATTGATCGATATACTGACAAATAGATGTGTAATTATAGGTAATACATTACAATGCAATCAAATGTCCATAATAGTTCGCCAAATATAAATTTTCGATTGAAATACATCATTATAGCAAACATTAGGTGTGTAATCAGAGTATTATGTTAAACAATCTTCATATAGACAAGATTAACGTCAAATTGCATATATTCTCTTCAACAATAATAAAAACTAATTGAATACACACACATTTGCTTTTATTCAGTTAAAATAACTTATTATGCAATAAATCGTACTTTAAATGCTTGTACATCACTTTAATTCAATGTAATGCAATGAATAGCTGAAAAAAAATCACTATTCAACTCAAATTTTTTGATATGTCATAAATGAGACCCTAAAAGAGCCTATTCTCTTAAAATTAATCAATATACTGATAAATAGATATGTAATTATAGGTATTACATCAAAACGCAAACAAATGCTCTTAATAGATCGTCAAATATCAATTTTTGATTGAAATACGTCATTATAGCAAACATTAGGTGTGTAATCATAGTATTATATTAAAAAACCTTCATATAGACAACATTAAAGTCAAATTGTATATATTCTCTTCAAATACAATAAAAACTAATTGAATACATACACAATTGCTTTTATTCAGTTAAAATAACTTATTATGCGCTGAATCTTACTCTAAATGCTTGTACTCGACTTGAATTCAGCATAATGCATTGAATAACTCCAAAAACATCACTATTCAACTCAAATTCATTGATATGTCATACATCAGAACCTAAAAGAGCCTATTCTCTTAAAATTGAATGATATACCGACAAATAGATGTGTAATTATAGGTATTACATTAAAACGCAATCAAATGCCCCTAATAGATTGCCAAATATTAATTTTCGATTGAAATACGTCATTATAGCAAATATTAGATGTGTAATCTTAGTATTATGTTAAAAAACCTTCATATAGATAAGATTAAAGTCAAATTGCATATATTCTGTTCAAATACAATAAAAACTAATTGAATACACACACAATTGCTTTTATTCAATAAAAATAACTTATTATGCAATAAATTATACTTTAAATGCATGTACTCCACTTGAATTCAATATAATGCAATGAATAATGGCAAAAACATCACTATTCAACTCAAATTCATTGATATGTCATAAATCAGATTCTAAAACAGTCTATTCTCTTAAAACTGATCGATATACAGACAAATAGATATGTAATTATAGGTATTACATTAAAATAAAATCAAATACCCCTAATAGATCGCCAAATATTAGTTTACAATTAAAATACATTAATATAGTAAATATTAGGTGTGTAATCAGAGTATCATGTTTAAAAACCTTCATATGGACAAAATTATAGTCAAATTGCATATATTCCCTTCAAATACAATAAAACCTAATTGAATGCACACAAAATTGCTTTTATTCAGTTAAAATAACTTATTATGCAATGAATCGTCCTCTAAATGCTTGTATTCCACTTGAATTCAGCATAATGCAATGAATAATTGTAAAAACATCACTATTCAACTCAAATTCGTTGATATGTTATAAATCAGACACTAAAAGAGCCTATTCTCTTAAAGTTAATCGATATTATGATAAATAGATGTGTAATTATCGGTATTACATTAAAATTCAATGAAATGCCTCTAATAGATCGCCAAATATTAATTTTCGATTGAAATACATTATTATAGTAAATATTAGGTGTGTAATCAGAGTATTATGTTAAAAAACCTTCGTAAAGACAAAATTAAAGTCAAATTGCATATATTCTCTTCAAATACAATAAAAACTAATTGAATACATACACAATTGCTTTTACTAAGTTAAAATAACTTACTTTGCAATGAATTGTACTTTAAATGCTTGTACTGCACTTGAATTCAATGTAATGCAATGAATAGCTGCAAAAACATCACTATTCAACTCAAATTCATTGATATATCATAAATTAGACCTTAAAAGAGCCTATTCTCTTAAAACTAATCGATATACTAATAAATAGATGTGTAATTAAAGGTATTACATTAAAACGCAATCAAATACCTCTAATAGATCGCCAAATATTAATTTTCGATTGAAATACGTCATTATAGCTAACATTAGGTGTGTAATCATAGTATTATGTTAAAAAACCTTCATATAAAAAAGATTAAAGTCAAATTGCATATATTCTCTACAAATATAACAAAATTAATTGAATACATACACAATTGCTTTTACTCAGTTAAAATATCTTATTATGCGATAAATCGTACTTTAATTGCTTGTACTCCACTTGAATTTAAAGTAATGCAAAGAATAGCTGCAAAAACATCACTATTCAACTCAAATTCATTGATATGTCATAAATCAGACCCTAAAAGAGCCTATTCACTTAAAATTAATCGACATAATGACAAATAGATGTGTAATTATAGGTATTACATTAAAATGCAATCAAATGCCCCTAATAAATCGTCAAATATTAATTTTCGATTGAAATACATCATTTTAGCAAACATTAGGTGTGTAATCATAGTATTATGTTAAAAAACCTTCATATAGACAAGATTAAAGTCAAATTGCATTTATTCTCTTCAAATACAACAAAAACTAATTGAATATATACACAATTGCTTTTATTCAGTTAAAATAACTTATTATCGATGAATCGTACTTTAATTGCTTGGACTCCACTTGAATTCAACGTAATAAAATGAATAGCTGCAAAAACATCACTATTTAACTCAAATTCATTGATATGTCATAAATCAGACTCTAAAAGAGTCTATTCTCTTAAAACTAATCGATATAGTGATAAATAAATGTGTAATTATAGGTATTACATTAAAACGCAATCAAATACCCCTAATAGATTGTCAAATATCAATTTTCGATTAAAATACATCAATATACTAAACGTTAGGTGTGTAATCAGAGTATTATGTTAAAAAAATATCATATAGACAAGATTAAATTTAAATTATAAATATTCTCTTCAAATATAATAAAAAATTATTGAATACACATACTATTGCTTTTATTCAGTTAAAATAACTTATTATGCAATGAATCATACTTTAAATGCTTGTACTCTACTTGAATTCAACGTAATGTAATGAATAGCTGCAAAAATATTATTCAACTCAAATTCATTCATATGTCATAAATCAGACCCCAAAAGATCCTATTCTCTCAAAATTGATCGATATACTGACAAATAGATGTGTAATTATAGGTATTATATTAAAACACAATCAAATGCTCCTAATAGATTGTCAATATTAATTTTTGATTAAAATACATCAATATAACAAACATTAGGTGTGTAATCATAGTATTATATTAAAAAACCTTCATATCGACAAGATTAAAGTCAAATTGCATATGTTCTCTTCAAATACAATAAAAACTAATTAAATACATACACAATTGCTTTTATTCAGTTAAAATAACTTATTATGCGATGATTCGTACTTTAATTGCTTATACTCCTCTTAAAACATAATGCAATGAATAGCTGCAAAAACATCACTATTCAACTCAAATTCATTAATATATCATAAATCAGATCCTAAAAGAGTCTATTCTCTTAAAACTGATTGATATACTAACAAGTAGATGTGTAATTATAGGTATTACATTAAAACACAATCAAATGCCCCTAATAGATCGCCAAATATTAATTTTTGATTAAAATATATCAATATAGCAAACATTAGGTGTGTAATCAGAGTATTATGTTAAGAAACCTTCATATAGATAAGATTAAAGTAAAATTGCTTATATTCTCTTCAAATATAATAAAAACTAATTGAATACTCACACAATTGCTTATATTCAATTAAAATCACTTATTTTGCAATGAATCATACTCTAAATGCTTGTACTCCCCTATAATTACACATCTATTTGTCCGTATATCAATCAAATTTAAGAGAATAGGCTCTTGTAGGGTCGATTTATGACATATTATTGAATTTGAGCTGAATGGTGATGTTTTTGCATTTATTCATTGCATTACATGAAATTCAAGTGGAGTACAAGTATTTAGAGTATGACCCATTGCATAATAAGTTATTTTAACTAAATAAATGCAATTGTGTTTGTATTCAATTAGTTTTTATTGTATTTGAAGAAAATATATGCAATTTTACTTTAATCTTGTCTACATGAAGGTTTTTTAACATAACACTCTGATTACACACCTAATATTTGCTATAATGACGTATTTCAATCTAAAATTAATATTTGGCGATCTATTAGGGGCATTTGATTGCGTTTAATATAATACCTATAATTACACATCTATTTATTAGTATATCAATTAATTTTAAGAGAATAGGCTCTTTTAGGGTCTGATTTATGATATATGAATGAATTTTAGTTGAATAGTCATATTTTTGCAGCTATTCATTGCATTACATTGAATTAAAGTGGAGTACAAGCATTTAGAGTATGATTCATTGCATAATAAGTGATTTTAATTGAATATAAGCAATTGTGTGAGTATTCAATTAGTTTTTATTATATTTAAAGAGCATATATGCAATTTGGCTTTAATCTTATATATATGAAGGTTTTTTAATATAATACTCTTATTACAAATATAATATTTGCTATATTGATATATTGCAGTCAAAAAATAATATGTGGCGATCTATTAGGGATATTTAATTGTGTTTTAATGTAATACCTATAATTATACATCTTTTGGTGAGTATATCGATCAATTTTAAGAGAATAAGCACTTTTAGAGAATTATTTATGACATATCAATGAATTTGAGTTGAATAGTGATATTTTTGCAGCTATTCATTGCATTGCATTAAATTCAAGGGGAGTACAAGCATTTAGAGTATGATTCATTGCATAATAAGTTATTTTAACTTAATACAAGTAATTATGAGAGTATTTAATTAGTTTTTATTATTTTCAAAGAGAATATTTGCAATTTGACTTTTCTATGTGATGGTTTTTTAGCATAATACTCTAATTATGAACTAATATTTGCTATATTGATATATTTCAATCGAAAATTGATATTTGGCGATCTATTAGGGACATTTGATTGTGTTTTAACCCAGTCCTTGATCTCTCAGTTCAAAGAGTTCTCCTTGGTGCACATTCCTAGAAAAGAAAACCAAGTAGTAGATCGACTCACAAAAGGGGGGCTCCCCGACCTCCGCCAACATCAATTATTCGAAAAGCCTAGCTACGAGCGCATGGAGATTCACTCTGAAGAGCGTCAGCCCTACTGGATGGACAGGATCTTCGATTACTTGAAGAATGGGACTCAACCTGACAACAGGCAAGAGGCAAAGAAACTGAAGCTCGAATGCGCCAAATACGTTCTCATCAAGGAAGAACTTTACAGAAGGTCTTATACCAGACCCCTCACTAATTGCCTGAGACCAGAAGAGGCACAAGAAGTCATAGAAGCTGTTCACAAGGGGAGTGTGGAACCCACGCTTGCGACCGAAGCTTGGTCATGTGGATCCCATGTCAGGGGTTCTTCTGGCCTAATATCCACAAAGATGCTCAGATATTTGTGGAAAAATCTCTCAGTGCTAATACTATGCTGACAAGCAAAGACAACCGGCCGGCTACCTCATGCCGATCAATTCATCTTTGCCTTTAGCTATTTGGGGGCTTGACTTTTTGGGTCTAATGCCCACTGCTATTAGGAGTTACAAGTGGATACTGTTCGCTGTCGACTACTTCACGAAGTAGATAGAAGCCAAATCTCTTGCTCAACCTACTGCTCAGAACGTCAAAAATTTCCTATGGGCAAACATCGTCTGCAAATATAATGTACCCATGGTGATCATTATAGATAATGGTACTCCATTTGCCAATCGCAGGTTCACGTCTTCTGTGATAGACACCAGATCAACCTTAAGTACGCATCTATTTGGCATCCTCATACCAACAGACAGGCGGAAGCTGCTAACAAGAATATCCTAAACATCTTAAAAAAGCACCTAGACTGCGCCAAGACCCTCTGGCCAGATGAACTACTAGGCATTCTTTAGTCTTAACACAGCTCTGTCCAAAGATACCCAAGAATCTCCTTTCTCCCCGTCCTTCGGAATGGATGCTATTATACTAGTCGAGCTAGAACACTACTCCCCCAGAGTAAAGGTTGCAGTCAACTTCGATCCCGAAGATTTGCAAACCTGGATGAATGAGAATGATGATTCACAGTGGATCGACCTAGACTTCCTAGAACAAAGAAGACTGATAGCGGCACTCAAGCACCTGGAACACAAACGCCGGGTCAAATAATACTTCAACTGGAAGGTCAATCCCAGAGATTTCACTCAGGGCGATCTGGTGCTCAAACGACGATTGCTTGCTGGCAATAATTTGGGGGTTCCCAAGCTTGAACCAAATTGGGAAGGTCCATATACTATACGCGAGGTTGCTGGGACTAATGCGTATTATCTCATCACCTTTGAAGGTACTCAACTCCCCAGGACTTGGAGCGGAGATGATCTGAAGAAGTTCTACGCTTGAATCAGAACAGCAATCTATCCTCATTCTTTTCACAGAATTCATTTGTACAGATTCATCCAAAAATTATTTGTACAGATTCATGGGACATTTTCTTCCAGGATTCTTTCATCTGTTTAGACATCTTATATTCTGGGATTCTTACAACATTAATATTTATATTGAGGTATTCATATCATCTGAAGCATAGCTAGCTCATCTTTTATTCAAGCATCGTGCGACAGGTATGACTCTGGCCTCTCTTCAACTATCATACCTGATGTTTCCATACTTCATACATGATGGTCTATTATACTCATGCTTTATATATGAAGGTCACCAAGCCTAGTTATGCCTGACAGGCGGGGTCTCCCACCAACATTCGAAACCCTTCCATAAGCCCACCTAGCTAGCAGAAGGACAGAAGGCTCACTCGTAGCCTTAGGATAGTCCCTATTATCTATTTACGATGCAAGTCCCCCCTAAGCAGAGTGTTTTCATTTCCCACTAGGATCTGCCCTAACGGAGGGCAGCCCAAACCTCAAGTACAAACATCGACTATGATGTTTTAGATGTCCTTTTAGTATTAGATTAGATAACTCCTTCTAGGTAGGATCTCCACTACTACTGTTATTACTTCTTTCCTATGTAGGATTACAAAGAGGCATGATTCCAAAATAGATCTCCAGATTAGCCCCTCACGGAGGTCATCCTATACCTCAGGTACAAACATCGACATGATATTTCAGATGATCCGTCCTTTTGGTATTGGGTCAGATAACTCCTCCTAAACAGGGTCTTTATTATTACTATGTGATTTTTCCACACATCTACATAAAAGAATGTGGTTTGAGGGTCAAAGCTCTAAATACTCTCAGATCAATCGTCCTATAAGCCCAAATGCTATATATAATGTCTCAAGCTATTCAAGTTCTCTTGACACTTGGTCAGACAATGCTTCTTAAACACTAAGGAGATCTCTAAAGGTGCTCTGTATGATTCAACTTGTTATGGAGCTCATTCTCACAAACCGGTGTTTTAAATTAGACTGGTCAATCATGAATTCAAACACATCTCATATAATACAGTTTGCGTTCATTCAAGGTACATGCTTATCTTATAGATTCAAAAGACAGGTATGAAAGAAAATCTTTTCGCTCATGTATATTCATATTACAAAATTGAGGTTACATGTCTGTTTACATTGGAGCGGGTTGGTCTTCTTTGGCCTTATCCAAAAGATCAAACATCTGATAGATAAAATCATCATCCAAGTCCAACCCATCCTTTTATAAATGGAATCATCGGCTAGGCATGTGATGGGCTCCACTTCCGCAAGGTCATTTGTAGTGATCTTACCCTTGCACATTAAAGTGGAGGCCAAGCCTTCACAGGCCTGCCTGATTTCGTCTAACTTCTCTTTTCTACATTATAAGCTTGTCTTGTAGGCTTCTACGGCTGCAGCAGATCTTCTTGTAGCAACAGTCTCCTGGTCTTTCGTGACCTTATTCAGCTTCTGTCGTAGGGCTTTATTATCAGCCCTCAGCATGCCTATGGCAGATTTGTAGACTATGAACTCCTTCTGCAGAGCATCACGCTTAGAAGATTTCATAGTAAGTTGCACCCTCAAAGCCTCAATCTCCTCGGCCTATCGCTGATGTTGGCCTCTTGTTCTAGCACCTGCTCCTCTGTCCTCAAAGCCCTATTCAGAAGTAGAGGCAGACGAGCAAATACCTGATGAACAAAATAAAGTTAGTGCATCTCAGACAAGTAAGCTTGCAGAGGATTGAAAGGGAAATGTGTGAGAAATCCTTACGATGGCCACACTGTTGACTACATCGGCGTAGGCATCCGTTGTGGAAGATCTCTCCATCTTCTCTTCTAGATCCCTAGTCACCGATACTCCTCCCATGGCCAGTCCCACATCCCCTTTGATGGCATTGCTTCAGTCGGATGATTGCTAGGAGACAATTGTTACCTTTCTTTCTTCCCCTGTTGTCCCCACAACAACCTTCAAACCTTCATCTCCAAATTCCCCGATAAAATTGACACTGAATGGGGGCTCTACACTTTGCTGCCAATCATGCTCCTCCCTGGCAGTCCCTTCTTGTTCCGTCAGGACCCTTCCCTTCTTCGTGGGAGACTCTGGAAGCGTATTCTCTGGAAGACCCCTTTTCCTCTTGGGAACTTTGCTGAGCACTAGGCCCAGGCAGGGGCTTGCAGTCTCCCCCTCCGTTTTCTTCTCCAAGCCTTCCCCTATAGCCTTTTTCTCTTCTTTGTCTTCCCCAATGATGATCCCCTTTCTGTTATCACTTTTGGGAACTGTCTTGGGTTTGGTCACTGCCATCCTCTTACCTGCATCTTCAAACAGCTTGGCCAAGGTTCTCCTGTCGTCCGCCGTATCCTCTGGGGATGATACCAAGTCAACGGCGGTTCCGCCACAGATTGGCTCTAAAACCTTTATTATTCC
Source organism: Apostasia ramifera (assembly GCA_019297695.1). NCBI lineage: Eukaryota > Viridiplantae > Streptophyta > Magnoliopsida > Asparagales > Orchidaceae > Apostasia > Apostasia ramifera. The sequence continues at coordinate 79,206 of JAEMOT010001045.1, read as the reverse complement.
CTGCTCCTCCACCTCTTCAGTAACCTCTTTACTGAGCTAGATGGCTGGAGGATGCCCTCTCCTGGCCCTCTTCATCAGAACTATGCCTGGGGTGGGTTTGCCTCCTTGAAGATGACATACCTCAGCGCCTTGGCGTGCAGGGATATGTCATTCTTCACATATTTGAGGAAGTCCTTCAAGGGCCAGTTCTGCCCATTCAGCCTCTCCAGATTCTTCAGGGTACCCTCTTCAGCCATTCACTTGGCATCTCCGATGAACTCGGGGGGGCAAACTCCGGGCACCAGAGGAATCCCCAAATCCCCTCCGATGAAGTAGTAGTCTCTCCAGTCTGAGTGAGAACTACTCACCCCGGGGAACATCGCCTTCCTCGTATTTGACCTTAGGGCCAGGCATCCTCTATATCCTGGCACTGCCATCCAGCAGAAGAGGCTCCTGAACAACGTCAAGCTCCATGGTATCTCCTGAGCCTGCAGCAGTTTCAGGAAGGAGTACTGTATGCGATGGTGTTAGGGAAAAGTTGTGTCGGCATGATCTTGTAAGAGTTCAGGACCTCCCAAAACTCCGGTTGCGACGAGAGCATTATGCCGTACTCCACCTATGCATGGTACACACACACTGCCCCTTCGAGAGGTATATTTGAATGGAGGTCAGCGGTAGGCTGGATGATCACTAGGCTAGGGTTTTCGCTGAACCCCCTTATCATGTTGAGCACTTCATGCTCCATCAGGAGACTCTCCTGATAGCTAAAGTCCCTCTGGAATTGCTTAGCCAGTTCGGCTCAGTCGATCTCTCTTCCTCCCATGATCGGACTTGGCAGCAGAACAGGCGGAAGAAGAATTTTTCATGAGTGGAGGTGAAGACAAACATTTCTTTCTCTTCCCCTAAACTACGGCTTTATGGGGAATAGTGGCGACTCTTTGTCTTCTGGCCGTCTGATCTTTTCGATCAGCGCGCAAGTGCAATTAGGCCGTTCATTCTTTTGATTATTTCAAAATTAGAAGTGGCACACAGAATCGAAGCGTCCCTTCACCTGCACTCTTCATATGCTCGTGCACAATGTTTCTAAACATCAGACTGCACTGCTTAGTTTGTTCTCCCACTATTGTTCGCTGATGTTTTGCCTCAGCCTAACATCGTCCACGACGATAGTTGGAAACATTTAAACGTCTATTTTTTACCTTTGGCTTTATGTTTTCTTATGAATCCCTATTTTGTTCTTTCCAATCTCTTATTACCTTTTTCTAACAAAGGAAAAAAGGAGATAAATGGAAAACACAGTAAAATAGATCATCCAGAATAAGTTTTTGAAAGAAAAAATACATTTCGTTAATGATAAAAGACATACAAGAAAGTCAAAGAAAATTACAAGGCTTTAGAACATAGACATTTATTGTAATAGTGTCAATCTGAAATATAAGGCAAGCCACATATCTGGGTTGACCTATTACTCTCCTTACTAGCCAGCAGCACGCCCTCAGAGAACTACTTGCTCCCCTCCTCTCCAATCATTCCTACAAATGTGTATTGATGATGAGGCTGAGGAATGAGAAGCAGAGGAATGAAGCAAGTCATCTCTAGCCTTCGAGATGAACCTGCCGCTGTGCCTCTGGCCCTCTTCAGGACTTCTGCAGGGTGGGGCAAGTTGATATCCCCCAGCTGGCATAAACACTTGTCGGAGGAATCTCCCTTGAACTATGGCTTCCAGCATCGAAGAAACCTGTCTGGTCCCTTGGGGCCACAGAAGGGAAGAACTACAGGACCTCTGATATTTTCCTGATTTAAAATACTTATATCAACTAGTGTTTGCAAGCGAATTCCCCTTCTTCCTGACTCTTTACATTTTTCATCACCTCCAGGATCTGGGAGGCATCCTCCAGGATCTTCTCTTCTTCCTTCCTTATCTCAAATAACTTCTCCCCCAAGTTGCTTTCTATCCCTTCAATGCCAGGGGTGACTTCAAATACAACCTCAGGAGCCGCCTTCTTCTCCTTAGTCCCCTTTTCCATCTTGTCTCTTCTCTCCTCCTTGTCCTTCTCTTCCTTCTTCTCCTAGCCCCGGGCACTCGCCGGGAAGAAATGGGGGAAAGAGGGTCTCCTTAATTTAACGGGTGAAGAAATTGGCCTTTTGAGAGGAGCAGAACCGCAGATCACTAGGGGCACCTTTGCTGGCTCCTTCGTGAAGGTTACCCCAACCTTGGGAAGGAACTGCTCAATGTTTTCATCCTTGAGCAGAATCTTCCCCAGCTTAAGGCTCACCCCCGTGAGTGTCTGGTGCACTACGCTCACCTCCGTTCTCACTTTAGTACTCTGAGGCACCCTGACCGGGGAATCGGTGATGCCTACTACTTCAGCCATCTTCTCCTCCCTTTTAGAGACTTGTGTGGACTCCAGAGTGTCCACCAAGACCCCAACAATCTTGACCGGTGGCATCTCCTCAGCAGAAATCACAACAGGGGCCCTCACTCCTCCTTCCTAGGCACCTCGGTGACTTCCACCACCGCTTCCGGCTCCTTCGCCGGTGGTTTCATTTGTTTATTCTTCTCAGGGGAGGAGGCATCAACCGGAGAACTGTCAGCCCTCCTTTTCTTTGAAGGAAGGCCAGACAAAATCTTCCACCTATGCCTGTTCTCCATCTCTAACAGTTATCTGCCTTGCAGGATCTTCAAAACAAGTGGAGGGGGATGTAAATCGGTAGGGCGCCGCTCTAGTTTTATCCTGACAGGTCTCGGGCAGCGCATCCACCGTCATGATGGTTTGTATTCCAGGACCCACATTAATGTTCGCGCCCTGATAATGCGGGGGGCTGATGTTAACGCGTGGCTTCAGCGCTGCATCTCAGCCATACAAATGGCATTTTGGGAAGTCCAACCCCTTGTTCTTCTTTATTATTATTTTCTCTTTGTAGGAGTCCAACCTTATGGATGGCATTTCAGTCAACTATCAGATATGACATTCCAATCGTCTACCAGTAATGTCGATGATGATGTTCCCCAGCTTTACCTGTTACTATCGACGTGCCATGACCACACCATTTCCAAGGTAGCATGCTTCCCCCTAGTGTACAAACTAAGGACCCGCATTCTCAAGTCGATGCGGATCCCTGGAAGGATCACCACAATCGAGAAGGCTAAGCTCCTCATCCACTACTTTTAGCTCCCCCAGTGGCCATCAGAGGAAAGACCACCAGGACAGATTCAGCAATAAAATACTCATCTCCTTTCAGGAAACCAGGGTTCTGCTGCACTGCAGCTATAAAAGCCTGTGAACAAGCCACGACAAAGAGGACAGACGAAAAAAAAAGAAACAAGAAGGTGGTGAAGAAACTAGGGCAGAAGCAATACTTTTTTTCTTGTTTTTCTTGTATTAGAGCCCTAAGGGAGGAGCTCTCTCTTCCTCTCTCCCTAGTTCACTGAGTATTGTACTGGTCTTTTTGGCCATCTCCTCTCTCTTCATAGTGGAATCCTCCATTCAATCACCCAGTGGATGTAGAGAATTTTCACCTCGAACCACCTTAAATCTTTGTGTGCTACTCTGGGTGTCTTAACTCTCTGCGTGCTACCATCTTCTGGGACTCTCTCTCTTTTTCTCGGGATCTCCCACATCTCACATCAACAGAAACCTAAAGGGTCAAGCACGTATCTCGAAGCCTGAAGCGTGAAGCCTGAAGTCCTATGCCTTAAGCTTGAAGCCCAAAGCCTGCTTCCTGAAACCTGATGCACAAAGCATGAAGCTCATGGCCTCAAGGCTACTTCCTCGAACCTGATGCACAAAGCATGAAGCTCATGGCCTAAAGCCTGATGCCCGATACTCAAAAGTCCAAGCCTGATGCCTTCAACTCGAAATCCAAAGCCCAAAGTGCGAAGGCATGTGGTTGAAGCCTAAAGCTAAAAGCTTGAAAGCCCAACCCAAAATCCTTAACTCTAAAGGCCCAAGGCTGAATCACGTAGCTAGAAATTTGTAGCCCAAAACTTAATGCCCGAAGGACCAAGCTCGAAGCCTGAAGGCCCAAGCCCAAATTTCGAGACTTTGGGCTTCGAGCTTTAGCATTCGAGCTTCAAACTTGAGCCTTCAAGTTTAGGCCTTCTGGCTTAGAGCATAGGACTTCAAGGTTTTGGCTTCAAGCTTAGGTCTTTAGGCTTCTAGCTTTGGACATCAGACTTTGAGCTTCGGGCTTCAGCTTTCAGGTTGGGCTTTGGCCTTTTAATCTCGGACATTAGACTTGGGCCTTCGGCCTTCGGTCTTGCAGTTTAGGACTTGTGGCTACACGCATGGGCTTTCAGACTTTTGGCTCAGGCTTAAGAATTTGGGCTTCTAACTTTGGCCTGCGGCCTTCGAGCTTCACGCTTCGGGCTATGGTCTTCAAGCTTGCTCATAAAGGGTTCAAGCATCAGGCTTAGGCCATCATGATTCGAACTTCAGGCATGGTCTTTCGCGCTTTAGACTTCAAATATCAGGCTTGGGCAGTTGGGCATTAGGCTTCAGGCTTTATCTTTTAGGCCTTAGTTTGAAGCTTCGGGATTTGAGCTCGGACTTGGGGCATAGTCTCTCAGTATTTGAGGTTCAAGCTTTGGGGTTCGGCCTTTGAACTTTGGGCTTTAGGATTCAAGCTTTGGCCTTCAGTCTTTGGACTTGGGTTTCCAGGCTTCAAGCTTCTGCCTTTAAGCTTTTGGCTTTAGGCTTTAGGCTTCGAGCTTTGCTATTGCAATTTCGATCTTCGGCCTTTAGGCCTTCTAGTTGTAAGCATGGGCCTTCAGGTATCGGGATTTGGGCATAAAACTTCAAGCTTTAAGCTTCCAGCATAACCCTTTAGTCTTTGGTCTGACCATTTGGGCTTGGGATTTTGGCTTCGGGCTTCGAGCTTCAAGCTTGAAGCTTTGGGCGATAGTCTTCAAGCTTGCACATGAAGGGGTTCAAGCATCCGGCCAAGGCGATAGGATTCGAGCTTGAGGCATGGGCTTTTGCTATTTGGGTTTCAAATTTAAGCTCTTTGGGCTTAGAGCTTCAAACTTTGGGCTTCGGGGGTTTAGGGATTTGAGCTTAGAGTTTAAAGCTTTGGGATTTGAGCTTCGGGCCTCGGGCAAAGTCTTTCTGTATTTGGAGTTCAGGCTATGGGGTTCGGCCTTTGAACTTTGGGCTTCAGGATTCATGCTTAGGCCTTCGGTCATTGGGCTTCGGTCTTCGGGCTTCATGCTTTGGGCTTCGGTCTTCGGTCTTCGGGCTTCATGCTTTGGGCTTCATCCTCATTCTTTTCACAGAATTCATTTGTACAGATTCGTCCAAAAATTATTTGTACAGATTCATGGGACATTTTCTTCCTGGATTCTTTCATCTGTTCAGGCATCTTATGTTCTGAGATTCTTATGACATTAATATTTATATTGAGGTATTCATATCATTTAAAGCACGGCCAGCTCATCTTTTATTCAAGCATCATGTGGTAGGTATGACTCTGGCCTCTCTTCAGCTATTGTACCTGAGGTTTCCATACTTCATACACAATAAATACTCACGCTTTATATATGGAGGTCATCGAGCCTAGTTACACCTGGCAGGCGGGGTCTCCTACTGACATTCGAAACCCTTCCATAAGCCTACCTAGCTAGCGAAAGGCTAGAAGGCCCGCTCGTAATCTTAGGGCAGTCCCTGTTATCTACTTACGATGTATGTCCCCCTAAGCAGAGTGCCTTTGCTTTCAACTAGGATCTGCCCTAACGGAGGTCAGCCCATACCTCAAGTACAAACATCAACTATGATGTTTCAGTTGATCCATCCTTTTGGTATTAGGTCAGATAACTCCTCATGCTACTGTTATTTCTTTTCTGTGCAGGATTACAAAGAGGCATGATTCCAAAATAGATCTTCGGATCAGACCCTCACGGAGGTCAGCCCATACCTCAGGTACAAACATAGACTATGATGTTTCAGACGATCTGTCTTTTTAGTATTGGGTTAGATAACTCCTCTTAGGCTCGGTCCTTATCACTACTATGTGATTTTTCCACTCATCTACATAAAAGAACGTGGTTTGAGAGTCAAAGCTCTAAATACTCTCAGATCAATCATCCTATAAGCCCAAATGCTATATATGATGTTTCAAGCTATTCAAGTTCTCTTGACACTTAGTTAGACAATCCCTCTTAAACACTAAGGAGATCTCTAAAGGTGCTTTGTATGATTCAACTTGTTATGGAACTCATTCTCACGAACTGGTATTTTAAATCAGATTGCTCAATCAAGAATTCAAACACATCTCATATAATACAGTTTGCATTCATTCTAGGTACCTGCTTATCTTACAGATATAAAAGATAGGTTTAAAAAAAAACTTTTCGCTCATGTATATTCATATTATAAAATTGAGGTTACATGTTTGTTTACATTAGAGCGGGTTGGTCTTCATTGTCTTTATCCAAAAGATCAAACATCTGATGGATAAAATCATCGTCCAAGTCCAACCCGTCCTCCTTATAAATGGAATCATTGACTAGGCATGCAATAGGCTCCACATCCACAAGTTCATTTGCAGTGATCTTACCTTTGCAGATTAAAGTGGAGGCCAAGCCTTCCTAGGCCTACCTGATTCCGTCTAACCTCTCTTTTCTACATTGTAAGCTTCTCATGTAGGCTTCTACGGCTACAGCAGATCTTCTTGTAGCAACATCCTCTTAGTCTTTAGCGACCTTATTTAGCTTCTATTGCAGGGCTTTATTATCAGCCCACAGCAAGCTCTTGACAGATTTATAGACTATGAACTCCTCCTGTAGAGCATCATGCTCAGAAGATTTCACAGCAAGTTGCACCCTCAAGGCCTCAATCTCCTCAGCCTATCGCTGAAGTTGGCCTCCTTGTTCCGGCACCTGCTCCTCTGCCCTCAAAGCCCTAATCAGAAGTAGAGGCAGACGAGCAAATACCTGATGAACAAAATAGAGTTAGTGCATCTTAGATAAGTAAGCTTGCAGAGGATTGAAAGGGAAATGTGTGAGGAGTCCTTACGGTGGCCACCCTGTTGACTACACCAGCGTAGGCATCCGTTGTGGAAGATCTCTCCATCTCTCTTCCAGATCCCTGATCACCAATCCGCCTCCCATGGCCAGTCCCACATCCCCTTCGATGGTGTTGCTTCGGTCGGATGATTGCTGGGAGACAATTGTTACCTTTCTTTCTTCCCTTGTTGTCCCCACAACAACCTTCAAACCTTCATCTCTGAATTCCCTGACAAAGTTGACACTGAATGGGGGCTCTACACTTTCCTGCCAATCATGCTCCTCCCTGGCAGTCCTTTCTTGTTCCGCGAAGACCCTTCCCTTCTTCGCGGGAGACTCGAAAGCATGTTCTCTGAAAGACCCCTCTTCCTCTTAGAAACTTCGCTGAACACTAGGCCCAGGCAGGGGCTTGTAGTCTCCTTCTCCGTTTCCTTCTCCAAGCCTTCCCCTATAGCCTTTTTCTCTTCTCTGTCTTCCCCTATGACGACCCCCTTTCCTTTATCTCTTTTGGGAAACGTCTTGGGTTTGGCCACTGCCATCCTCTTACCTGCATCTTCAAATAGCTTGGCCAAGGTTCTCTGTCGTCCTTCGTATCCTCTGGGGATGATACCAAGTCGACGACGATTCCGTCATAGATTGGCTCTAGAATCTCTATTATTCCCTGCTCCTCCACCTCCTCAGTAACCTCCTTACTAAGCTGGATGACTGGAGGATGCTTTCTCCTGGCCCTCTTCATCAGAACTATGCTAGGGGTGGGTTTGCCTCCTTGAAGATGACATACCCCAGCACCTTCGTGTGCAGGGATATGTCATTCTTCAAGTGTTTGAAGAAGTCCTTCAGGGGCTAGTTCTGCCCCTTCAGTCTCTCCAAATTCTTCAGGGTCCCCTTTCCAACTATCCACTTGGCATCTCTGATGAACTCGGGTGGGCAGACTCCGGGCACCAGATGGATCCCCAAATCCCCTCTGACGAAGAAGTAGTAGTCTTTCCCGTCTGAGTGAGAACTACTCGCCCCGAGGAACATCGCCTTCCTCATCTTCGACCGCAGGGCCAGGCATCCTCCATATCCCGGCACTGTCATCCAGCTGAAGAGGTTCCTGAATAACGTTAAGCTCCATGGTATCTCCTGAGCCTGCAGCAGTTTCAGGAAGGAATACGTGTACGCAATAGTGTTAGGAAAAAGTTGTGCCGGCACGATCTAGTAAGAGTTCAGGACCTCCCTAAACTCCGGCTATGGCAGGAGCATCATTCCGTACTCCAACTTTGCCCGGTACACACACACTGCCCCTTCGGGAGGTCTATTTAAATGAAGGTCAGTGGTGGACTGGATGATCAACAGGCTGGGGTTTCTGCTTAACCCTCTTGTTATGATTCGTCCAAAAATTTTTTGTACAGATTCATGGGACATTTTCTTCCTGGATAATTATTTGTACGAGTTTAGGACTTCAGGCATTGGGCTTTTGACTTTGCCCTTTGCACTCTAGGCTTCAGGATTTGAGTTTCGGGCTTCAAGCTAGAGCCTTGATGTTTTAGTCTTCTGGCTTTGGGATTTGAGCTTGGGGCTTTGGGTTTCGGGGATGAGGCTTCGAGCATGGTTCTTCAAGCTTTGGGCTTCAGGCTTTAGGCCTTGGGACTCATCAAGCTTCAAGATTTAGGATTCAGGTTACACCTTTTGGCTTCAACATTTAGGCTTGAGGCTTTGAGTTTAGGACTTCAGGCATTGGGCTTCTAGCTTGGCCCTTCGTACTTTGGGCTTCAGAATTTGGGTTTCGGGCTTCAAGCTTGAGCCTTCATGCTTTAGGCTTCAGGCTTTAGGATTTGAGCTTGGGGGTTTGAGATTCGGGGATGAGGCTTTGAACATGGAACTTCAGGCTTTAGCATTTGAGATTTGGGCTTAGATCTTTGAGCATTGGGCTTTAGGATTTAGGCCTTGGGATTCAGGTTTTGAGCTTGGGCCTTTAGGCTTTAGGCTTTGGGATTTGAGCTTGGGGCTTTGATTTCAAGGATAAGGCTTCGGGCATGGAGCATTAGGCTGTGGCATTTGGGATTTGAGCTTAGTTCTTCGAGCTTTTTTCTTCAGGCTTTAGGCCTAGGGATTCAGGTTTTGTCCTTCGGCCTTTGGGCTTTGGCTTAGACCTTAAGCCATCTAGGATTGTGCTTCATGCTTTCGGCTTGGGCTTCATGCTTTCGGCTTGGGCTTCATGCTTCCGGCTTGGGCTTTAGGCTTTAGGCTTTGGGCTTGGGACTTCAGGTTTGGGGGTTCGAGCTTTGATCTTAAGTCTTTTGGGCTCAGTATTAGGTCTTTGACCCTTTGAACTTAAGTTTTTGGCCTTCGGGCTTCTGGCTTCGGGCTTAAGCATTCATGCTTTAAACATGAGCCTTCGAGGTTTTGGCTTCAAGATTAGAGTTTTGGCCTTCTGGCTTAGAGCTCAGGCCTACAAGGTTTTAGCTTCAAGATTAGGTCTTTGGGCTTTTGGCTATGGGCTTCGGCTTTCAGGTTGGGCTTGGGCCTTTCGGCTTTCAGGTTGGGCTTGGGCCTTTCGGCTTCGGGATTCGGCCCATGGGTTTCGAGTTTAGGCCTTGTGGCTTTAGGCTTGGGCTTTGGGCTTTTAGTTTCAGGCTTAAGAATTTGGGCTTCTAGCCTCGCCCATTGGTCTTCGGCCTTTGAGCTTCAAGTTTTTGAAAACGGTCTTCGAGCTTTGGTCTTCGAGCTTGGGCTTTCGACCTTCAGGCTTTGGGCCTTTAGACTTTAGGCTTCAACATTTAGGCTTTAGGCCTTCGAACTTACAGATACGGGCATGGTCCTTTCGGACTTTTAGCTTCGGGCTTAAGAATTTGGGCTTCTAACTTTAGCCATCAGCCATCAGCCTTCGACCTTCAATCTTCAAGCTTCGGGCTATGGTCTTCAAGCATCGGTCTTCAAGCTTGCACATAAAAGTTTCAAGCTTCAGGCTTGGGCCATCAAGATTCGAACTTCACGCACAGACTTTTAGGCTTTAGACTTCAAATTTCAGGTTTGGGCTTTTAAGCATTACGCTTCATGCTTTGTATTTAGGGCTTTGGCTTGGGCTTTCGGACTTTTGGCTTCAGGTTTAAGAATTTGGGCATCTAGCTTCGGCCATGAGCCTTCGGCCTTCGAGATTTAGGCTTCAGGCTACGGTCTTCAAGTGTCAATTTTCAAGATTGCACATAGTGGATTCAAGCTTCAGGCTTAGGCTATCATGATTCAAGCTTTAAGCATGGGCATTTTTGCTTTGGGCTTTAAGCTTTTGGCTTGGACATTTGGGCTTTATTCTTCGGACTTTGGGCACACACCTCCAAGATATGAGCTTCAGAAATGGGCTTTAGGCTATGAGCTTCGAGCTTGGGCCATTGAGCTACAGGCTTCAAGATTTGGGTTATGAGCAGGTTTTGGCCTTCTAGCTTAGGGTATGAGCTTCGACTTTTGGCCTTCGAGCTTTTGGTTTCGGCCTTCGGGCTTTAAGCTTCATGATTCGGGCTTCGGGCTTCAAGCTTGTGCCTTTAGCCACAAGCAGTCAAGCTTCGAGCTTCGCGCATCGGGCTTGGGCCTTTGGAATTTGACCTTCGAGCTTCAGGCTTGATCTTTTGAGCTTTCGGGCTATGAGCTTTGTGCTTTATCCTTGAGCAACTGGGCATCGGGCTTTGAGATTAGCTTCAACCTAGCTTCTAGCTATGGGCTTTGGACTTCAGCCTTTGGCCTTCGAGATTAGACGTTCGACCATTGACATACAGGTTTTGGTGTTCATCCTTTGACCTTTAGGTATGAACCTTCAGGCTTCGGGTTTTGGGGACACACTTCTACGATTTGGGCTACAAAATTGGGCCTTCGAGCTTCAGGCTATGGGCCTTGAGCTTGGGCCATCGAACTACAGGCTTCAGGCTTTGGCCTTCATGCTTTGAGCATTGGGCATTGAGCTTCAAGTTTTGGCCTTCGAGCTTTGGGCTTTGACTTTCGGCCTTCGAGCTTCAACATTCGGCCTTCAGGCTTTAACATTCAGCCTTTGAGCTTTTGGTTTGTGCCTTCGGTGTTGAGCTTTAGGCTTCAGGCTTCAAGCTTCAAGTTTATGCCTTTAGGCACTTGGCTTCGAGCCTAGTGCAAGTTTCGGGCTTCAGGCTTGGGCAGTCGGACATTGGATTTCAAGCTTTGGGATTAAGCCTTGAGCTTTTGGTTTGTGCCTTCGGTGTTGAGCTTTAGGCTTCAGGCTTCAAGCTTCAAGCTTATGCCTTTAGGCACAAGGCTTCGAGCCTAGTGCAAGCTTCGAGCTTCAGGCTTGGGCAATCAGACATTGGACTTCAAGCTTTGGGATTAAGCCTTCAGGCTTTGGGCCTAAGAATTCATGTTTGTTCCTACTGACTTTGGTCTTCAGGCTAAGGCATTCGAGCAATTAAGATTTGAGCTTCAGACTTAGGCCTTTAGGCTTTGGGCTTGAAGCTTTGCGCTTCAGCCTTCTGGCAACAGGCTTGTGACTTTGTGTTTCGTGCTTTGGGCTTGTCACTTCGAGTTTCGAGCTTCATGGTTCGAGTTACTAGCTTTAGGCTTGGGCCTTTAGGTTTTGGGCTTAGGCCTTCGGGTTTTGTGCTTGGGCTTTCGTGTTTCTGACTAAGGTTTTTAGCTTATGGGCTTCAGGCTTCAAGTTTTAAATTTAGCTGAGATGATTGAGTTTCAAGCTTTGAGGTTTGGGATTGGGCCTTTAGGTTTTAGGCTTCTAGCTACAGTCTTCGTGCCTTGGGCTTCAAACTTCTAGCAACAGGCATCGACCTTCGGGATTCAGGATACTAGCTTGGGCCTTTGGTCATCAAGCTTTAGCCTTTGGGCCTGGGGTTTGGGCCTTTGGCTTTTGGGCCTTTGGCTTTTGGGCCTTCTGCTTTTGGGCCTTCTGCTTTTGGGCCTTCGGCTTTTGGGCCTTCGGCTTTTGGGCCTTCAACTTTCGGGCTTCGAGATTAGTCCTTCTGCGTACGAGTTTCGATCTTTAGGCTCATGCTTTTTGGGCTTCGAGCTTTGGGCTTCCAGCTTCAAGCTTAAAGCTTAAAGCTTAGGCATTCATGCTTTCAGCTTCGAGCTTTGAGCTTGGGCCTTCAGGCTTCAAGCTTCAGGCTTCAGACATGGGCCTTCAGGCATCAAGAGTGGGTTGGTGAGGTTTAGATTTTTGGCTTACACTTGCACCTTTGCGCTTTGATCTTTGAGGTTATTGTTTTAGGCTCAGGCTTTTGGGCTTCAGGCTTCAAACTTTGACTTTTGGGCTTCAGGATTCACGCTTAGGCTTTTGGGCTTCTAGCTTGGGCCTTTGAGCTTCGAGCTTCAAGCCTTTGGCTTTAGGCTTGGGCCCGTGGGCTTTAGACATCAGGCTTTGCCTTTGGGACTTCAGGTTTCCATATTCAACCTCTATAAGACCATAATAAAAGGAACTTAGGTGTATACTAATGCTGAAGAATTTCTAACGTATCTTCACGAAGGAATTCCATACACAAAGGATGAGAATAAATAGATGCCAGGGCTTATACATAGAACTTCTTTAGGTCATCCCCGCTCCTGTCCTAGGGAGTTGAACACCCTCAGAGGTCATAAGATAGTATGTGTTAGGTCCCGCAACCTCGTGCATGATGTATGGGCCCTCCCAATTGGGTTCAAGTTTGGGAACCCCTAAGTTGCTGCCAGCAAAAAGTCACCTCTTGAGCACCAGATTGCCCTGAGCAAAGTCTCTGGGGTTGACCCTGCGGTTGAAGTATCATTCAACTCAGTGTTTATGTTCAAGTCGTTTGAGTGAGGCCAACTACCTTTTTTGTTCCAAGAGATCCAGATCAACCCACCGTGAATCATCATTCTCAGCAATGGGCTTTCGGGCTTTCGGGCTTTCGAGTTTCGGGCTTGCAGTTTAGGACTTATGGCTACAGGCATGGGCTTTCGGATTTTTCGCTCAGGCTTAAGAATTTGGGCTTCTAACTTTGGCCTGCGGCCATCGAGCTTCACGCTTCAGGCTATGGTCTTCAAGCTTGCACATAAAGGATTCAAGCATCAGGCTTAGGCCATCATGATTCAAACTTCAGGCATGGTCTTTTGCGCTTTAGACTTCAAATCTTAGGCTTAGGCATTTGGGCATTAGGCTTCAGGCTTTATCTTTTAGGCCTTAGTTTGAAGCTTCGGGATTTGAGCTTCGAACTTCGGGCATAGTCTCTCAGTATTTGAGGTTCAAGCTTCGGGGTTCAGCCTTTGAACTTTGGGCTTCTAGAGTTAAGTTTTGGCCTTCAGTCTTTGGACTTGGGTTTCCAGGCTTCAAGCTTCTTCCTTTAAGCTTTTGGCTTTAGGCTTTAGGTTTCGAGCTTTGCTATTGCAATTTTGATCTTCGGGCTTTAGGCCTTCTAGTTGTAAGCATGGGCCTTCAATCATCGGGATTTGGCCATAAAACTTCAAACTTTAAGCTTCCAGCATAACCCTTTGGTCATTGGTCTGACCTTTTGGGCTTGGGATTTTGGCTTCGGGCTTCGAGCTTCAAGCTTGAAGCTTTGTGCAATAATCTTCAAGCTTGCACATGGAGGGTTCAAGCATCCGGCCAAGGCGATAGGATTTGAGCTTGAGGCATGGGCTTTTGCTCTTTGGGTTTCAAATTTAAGGCTTGGGCTTTGGGCATCAGGCTTTAGCCTTTGGCCTTAGAGTATGAAGCGTCCTTTCACCTACACTCTTCCTGATATTGTGCTCCATGTTTCCAAACATCAGGTTGCGTTGCCCATTTTATTCTCAACTAATTGTCATTCGATGTTTCACCTATCTAGCATAACATCGTCCACGATGATAATTGGTCTTTGGAACCTTTTAACTTTAGATTTTACCATTGACTTTATAAGTTCATAAAGTTCATGTTCTTTTCTTTCTAATCTTTTACTATTTTTTTCAAACAAAAGAGAAAGGAGACAGAAAAATATAAGGCTTCAGATCATAGACAGTTAGGGTTATAGTGTAAATCTCAAATATAAGAAAAACCTCCCATTGAGATTGACCTATACTGCTCCTCATCAGAACAACACACCCTCCATAGTCTTTTCGGAGCTCCCTTTTCTCTGATTGTTCAAATGTGTTGATGATGGGTCTGAGGATGAGAAAGAAAGGAAGGAAGAAAATCATTCTCAGCCCTTGGGGCGATCTTGTTGCTACGCTTTAGGAGTACTTTGGCCTTCATTAGAACCTCTGCGGGGAGAGGCGAGTTGATATCCCCAGCCAGCGTAGGCACCTATAGGGGGAATCTCCCCTGAACCATGGCTCCTAGAGTTGAAAAACCTGTCTAGACCCTTGGGGCCATAGAAAAGAAGAACGGCTAGACCTCTGATGTTTTCCTGGTTCAGAATACTCACATCAACTAGTGTTTGCAGGAAAACATCGAAGGCTGCTTAGCTCTTCACATGGTGACCTACGGCTGAGGCGCTGATGATATTCACTGCTGTCCTCACTGCCTTCTCTGGTCCTCTATACGTCACCTTCTCCATCCCATGACATTATCTATCAGGGCACGCATGGAGCGTATCTTAGACTTCAGCAGCTCGTCCAGGCGATGGGTCTTGAAGGCCATTTGCTTCGCCTTGGACTCTACTTCCTTGGCATCCATGACCTAACCCCTGAGCTTATTTCTCTCTCTTCTCAAAGCCTCTTTTTCATTATCTAATTTCTTAATTCTTTTCTGGAGATCGTTGATGTAGGCAGAATAGGCCTAGCCTATGTCCAACATAGTGCGGTGGAACTCTCCCCTCACAACCTCAGCTTTGCCTGCCCATTCTGTGTTCTTAAGAGTTAAGGAGGTCAACTTCTCCTCCAAGTCGTGCAACCTCCTTAACTCCTTATCCTGCCTAGCTTGGGATTGTTCTGTGCCCACCGCCAAAGCCCTCTCTAGCTCCGCTATTCTCTTAAGATAGCGCATTTTCCCCTTCTCAATCTTTTTATTTATACTATTTACCATCTCCACTATGTGGGAGGTGCCTCTTAAGATCTTTTCCCCTCCTCTTCTTATCTCAAGGGCAGCCCAGGGAACCACCTCCTTCTTCTTAATAGCCTCCTCCATCTTGACTCCTTCTCTCTTCCTTCCCTTCTCTTCCTTCTTCTCATCACCTTGAGCACTCGCTGGAAGAAGACAAGAAAAGGAAGGCCTCCTTGCCATAAAAGTAGGAGGGACTGGCTTACCAAGGGGAGTAGGGCTGCAAACTACTAGGAGCATTTTCGATAGCCCCCTCGCAAGCATAACCCCTACCATAGAAAGGAACTGCTCAGTGTTCTCATCTTTGAATAGGATCTTTCCTAGGTTGAGGCTTTCTCCCATATGCATCTGATGCACTACACTCAGCTCCTTCTGCCCTGCAACCTTTAGAGGCACCCTGACCAGAGAGTCAGAGATATTTACCACCTCCACTGCCTTCTCCTCTATTATAGGTCCCTGTGCAGACTCTAGAGTTTGCACAGAGCCCTGGGAACCTTCGCTGATGGCATATCCTCTAATGGAACTACAACCAAAGCCCCTACTTCTTCTTCCTGATGCACCACAACAGTCTCCTCAGTCGCCAATCTTGGCGATCCATCAGACGGTTCCAAGATTCTCTTCTTCAGAGGATGAGAGGAGCCTGTGGGAGGGTTGCTAGCCCTCTTTTTCTTCAGAGGAAGACCTGACAGAATCTTCCACTTGTTGCTCTCAGCCATTCCTCTAACAAATCTACTCCTTTTCTTCAGGATTTTTAGAAAAGGTGGAGGAGAATGAGAATCAGCATGGCGTCGCTCCGGCTTTATTCTGACAGGCCTTGGGTAGCACATCCACCATCGCGATGATTCGCATTCTAGGACTCACATTAATGTTTGTGCTCTGACAATGCGAGGGGCTGATGTTAACACGTGGTTCCAGCGCTGCATCTCAACAATACATGTAGCGCCATAGGTATTAACCTCTTTATCATTTTTATTATTTTTCTTGCAGGTCGCCAGCCTCGGCCAAAAGGATACGGTCAAACCTTGATCCCGATGATTCAAGGCCATTTCCCTGCAAATATTGATAATGACGTGTCTTAGCTACATCTATCAATGTGCCACGACCTCATTATTTTCAATACAACATGCTTCTTCCAGACACATAAACCAAAGGTCCTTGTGCTTCAGCCATTACAGACCCCTAAAATAATTACTAGAATCAAGAAATAAAGTTCTCCTTTCACTACGTCCATCTCTTTCAGTGACGGACTGCAGGACCACCAATGCGGACTCAGCAATTGAATATTTTACCCTCTTCCAGTAAATTTGGGCTGAGCTCTACTGCCTCCCACCTATAAAAGCCATTGAACAGGCTTCAGGTGGGAAGGGAGAGAAGGCAGGAAAAAGGGTTAGATCAGCCACGTCTTTATCCTTCTATCAACTTGTAATAGAGCTTGAGATAAGGAAGCTCTTTCCCTCTTTCTCTCTTTCTCTCTCTTTTTTCTTTTCACATTGTACTGGTCTTTACGACCACCCCCATTTTTTATCACTAAAATTATCTCACTGATCATCTGGTGGACGTAGGGGATCTTCTCCCTGAATTACCTTAAATCTTTGTGTGCTATTCTGGGTGCGTATTACTCTTATTTAAGCCTTAATCATCAGGCTTAGATCTTTGCATGCTGTCATTTCTCGGTACTCTCTTTCTCTTTGTGTTTCTCGGGATCCTCTACTTCCCACATCAACAGCTTTAGGGTTAGGCCATTACGCTTCAAGCTTCTAGCTTCGACCTTTAGGCATCGGGCTTCAAGCTTTGAGCTTCTGGCTTTTGGCATCGTGCATCGTGCATCGGGCTTCGACTTCAGACTTTGGGCTTTGGGTATTTGGCTATGGGCTTTGGGCTTCAGGTTTTATTTTTTTGGCCTTCGAGATGCCGGCTTCATGCTTAAGGCTTTGGGGATCGAGCTTCATGCTTCGGTCTTGGGCCTTCATTTTGGACTTCAAGTTTCATGTTTTGGCCTTCAAGATATAGGCTTCATGCTTAAGGCTTTGGGGATCAAGATTCATGCTTCAGTCTTGGGCCTTTATTTCAGACTTCAGGCTTTAGACTTGAGCCTTTAGGCTATGGGTTTTAAGGTTTAGGCTAGTGCTGATAGAGTTTGATCTTCAGGGCTAGGGATCCAGGCTTGGGCTCTCAAGTTTTAAGCCTTAGACTTCAACTTTGAGGCATTAAGCTTCAAGCTTCAGGCATGGGCCTATAGACTTCACCCTTTGGCTTTTGGGCTTTAAGTTTTAAGCTTCAAGCTAGTGCCTTCTGATTTCAATCTTTGGGCTTTGACTCTTGGCCCACCAAGATTTGGGCTTAGGCTTTTGGGCTTTTAGCTTTGAACTTTGAGCTTCGAGCTTCAAAAGACGAGCTTGGGCTGTCAGACTTTAGCCTTCAAGCTATGAGCTTCTGTCATCGAGATTCAGGCTTATGCTATGGCTTTCTAACTTTGGGTTTTAGGCTTTAGGTCAGAGATTCAGGCTTAGGTCTTTGGGGCTTGAGGCTTTAAGCTTCAGCTTTTTTGCTCAGGATTTGGGTTTAGGCCATTGTGCATCTAGCTTGAGCCTTTAGGCTTTGGACTTCAGGCTACAAGGTTGGGCCTTCTGGCTTTAGGCTTAAGCTTATGGGTTTCAAGCTTGGGCCTTTAGGGTTGGGCCTTTGGACTTGGGACTTTGGGCTTTGGGCTTCCAACTTTTGTCTTCAAGCTCAGGCTTACGGGCTTTGGGCTTAATGCTTAGGGTTGGAACTTCAAGCTTGGACGTTTAGGCTTCGTGCATTGAGCTTCGGGATTCAGGCTTTGGGCTACCGGGCTTTGGGATTTAGGCATTTACCTTGGGGTTTCGGGCTTTGAGCTTAAGACTTTGGGCTTTGGGATTGGGACATCGGGCTTTAGGCTTCGCGCATCTAGCTTTAGGATTGAGCTTGTATGCCTCAGGCTTCGAGCTTCGGGCTTAATGCTTAGGCCATTGGGCTTTGTTCTTCAAGCTTCCGTCTTTGGGCCTCGAGTTATGTTCCTAGGACATCTGGACTCAGCTATAGGCATCTGGCTTTAATCTTCAGATGTAGACCTTTGGCCTTCTAAATTGGGCCAGGGATTTTGGGATTAGGCCTTCAGGTTTTGGTCTTTCGCCTTGAGGCATGGGCCTTCAAGGTTCGTACTTTAGACTTTAGCCTTGGGGTTAGGCCCTTAGGCTTCGGACTTCGGGCTTCGGAATTTGAGATTCAGAATTTGGGCTTCAGGCTTCGGCCTTTAGGATTCGAGCTTCATGCTTAAGGCTTCTGGGATCCAGCTTCGCCCTTCGGGTTTGGGCCTTCTAAGTTTGGGCATTAGCCTTTAGTCTTCGAGCTTCAGCTTTTGAACTTTGGGGTTTAGGCTTTAGGTTTTGGGCATCGTGCACTAGAGGGCTTTGGGTTTTAAACTTTAGGCTAGGGGCATAAGCTTTTGGGCATGGACCTTCGAGCTTTTGTGTTGCAATTTTAGTCTTTGGGGTTTAGGATTCAGGCATCAATCTTGGACCTTCATGTTGTAGTCTTGGGCCTTCGATCATTGGGATTTGGGGATAAGACTTCAGGCTTTTGGCTTTCGCCTTTTGGCGTATGCCATTGGGCTTTTGGTATGACCTTTTGGGCTTGGGGTTTGGGTTTTGGGCTTGGGGTTTGGGGTTTAGGCTTTGGGCTTCAGGCTTTGAGCTTCGATCTTTAAGCTTTGGGCTATGGTCTCTGGGCTATGGTCTTCAGGCTTGCACATAGAGGGTTCAAGCTTCAAGCCTAGGCTATTGAGATTAGAGCATCAGGCATGGGCTTTTGTGCTTTGAGCTTCAAATTTCATGCATGGCATTTGGGCATTAGGCTTCATGCTTTGTATTTTAGGCTTTGGCCTTTGGTTTTAGCTTTTGAAGCTCCAGGATTTGAGCTTCAGGCTTCAGGCTTCAGGCTCCAGGCATAGTCTTTTAGTATTTAGGGTTTAGACTTCAGGGTTGGGCTTCGAACTTCAGGCTTTAGAATTCAAGCTTAGGCCTTCGATAATTAGGCTTCGGTCTTTAGGCATGAGCTCTAGACTTCAAGATTGGCCCTTTGGCCTTTGCACTCTGTGCTTCGGGCTATAAGATTCTGGATTCCTACTTCAGGCATTGAGCATTAGGCATTGGGCTTTGGGCATTAATCTATAGGCTAGGGCCTTCGATGTTTAGGCTTCGAGTTTCAGACTTTGAGCTTGGGCTTTCGGGCTTTGAGATTTAAGCTTCAGGATTTGGGCTTTGAGCTTAGCTTTCGAACTTTGGGCTTCATGTTCTAAGCTTTGGGCATGGACCTTCGAGCTTTGGTATTGCAATTTTGGTCTTCATGCTTTAGGATTCAGGCATCAATCTTCGGCCCTCAGGTTGCAATCTTGGGCCTTCAGTCGTCAAGATTTGGGGATAAGACTTTAGGGTTTTGAGGCCTCGGCCTTCAAACTTTGGGCTTTAGGATTCAAGGTTAGGCCTTCGGTCTTTGGGCTTGTGTTTTTCGGCTACAGTTTTTGGGCATAGACCTTCAAGCTCTAGGTTTTAGCATTGGGCCTTTGGCCTTTGTACTTTGTGCTTCGAGCTATTAAGTTTTGGATTCAGGCTTCAGGCTTTGGGCTTTGGGCTTTGGGCTTTGGGCTTTGGGCTTTGGGCATTGAGCTTTGGGCCTAGGCCTTCAATGTTTAGGCTTAGAGCATTGAATGTCGAGTTTGGGCATTCAGGCTTTAAGATTTAAGCATCAGGATTTAGGGTTTAGGCATTGGCCTTCAAACTTGGCCTTTGGGTTCTAGGCTTTGGGCATAAACCATCAAGGCTTGGTATTGCATTTTTTATCTTCTTGCATTGGGTTTCAGGCATCAAGCTTGGGCCTTTGGTCATCGGGATTTGTGCTTAGCACTTCAAGTTTTAAGCTTCTGGCATAGGACTTTGGGCTTTAGGCATGACCTTTTGGGCTTGAGCTTTGGACTTCGGGCTACATCATCAAGCTTGAACATGGAGGGTTCAAGCATCAAGCCTTGGCTTTCAGGACTCGAGATTCAGGCATGGGCTTTTGCGGTTTGGGCTTCAAATTTCAGGCTTGGGCATTTGAGCATTGGCCTTAGAGTTTGAAGCTTTGGCATTTGAGCTTCGGGCTTCGGGCATAGTCTTTCAGTATTTGGAGTTCAGGGTTTGGGGTTCAGCCTTCGAACTTTGGGCTTTAGGATTCAAGCTTAGGTCTTCATTCATTGGGCTTCGGTCTTCAGGTTTAGGCTTTTGGGCGTCAGGTTTGGGCTTATAAATTTAAGTTTGGGGGTTCAAGCTTTGATCTTTAGTCTTTTGAGCTCGGTATTGGGTCTTCAACTCTCTAAACTTGAGCTTTTGGCCTTCGGGCTTCTAGCTTTGGGCTTAAGCATTCATGCTTTAGACATGAGCCTTCGAGTTTCAGCCTTCTGGCTTAGAGCTCAAGCCTTTGAGGTTTTTGTCTTCAAGTTTAAAGTTTTGGCCATCTGGCTTAGAGCTTAGGCCTGTAAGGTTTTGGCTTCAAAGTTAGGTCTTTAGGTTTTTGGCTTTGTGCTTCAGCTTTCAGGTCGGGCTTGGGTCTTTGGGCTTCGAGATTCGGCCCTTGGGTTTCGAGTCAGGCTTAAGAATTTGGGCTTCAAGCTTCGGCCATTAGTGTTTGGCCTTCGAGCTTCAAGTTTTTAGGAATGGTCTTCGGGCTTCAGTCTTCTAGTTTGCACATAGAAGGTTCAAGCTTCAGGCTTAGGCCATTAGAATTCGTGCTTCATGCAAGGCTTCAAGAATTGGGTTTGGGCATTTCAGCTTTAGGCTTTATGCTTTGTGTTTTAGTCTTGGAACTTCAGCCTTTGACATTGAAGCCTCAGGATTTGAGCCTCGGGAACTGGGCTTAGTCCTTTAGTAATTAGGGTTTAGGATTTGGGCTTGGGCCTTCAAACTTCGAGCTTCAGGATTCAAGCTTAGGCCATTGGTCATTGGGCTTTGGTCATTGGGCTTTGGTCTTCGGACTTGGGCTTTCGACCTTTAGGCTTTAGGCCTTCGAACATGTGGATACGGGCATGGTCCTTCGTGCTTAAGAATTTGGGCTTCTATCTTTAGCCATCGGCCTTTGACCTTCAAGCTTCAAGCTGCAGGCTACGGTCTTTAGGCTTTGGTCTTCAGTGTGCACATAAAGGTTTCAAACTTCAATCTTGAGCCATCAGGATTCGAACTTCAGGCACCGGCTTTTAGGCTTGAGGCTTCAAATTTCAGGCTTGGGCTTTTGAGCATTAGGCTTCATGCTTTGTATTTCAAGCTTTGGCTTGGGGCTTCAGACTTTTGGCTTCGGGTTTAAGAATTTAGGCAGCAATCTTCGGCCATGAAATTTCGAAGCTCAAACCCAAGGCTTAAGTCCCAAATTTTGAAGCCAAATTCAAATGCCCGAAGGCTCAAGGACAACTCCTGAAGTCTAAAGCTCAAATGCTAAAGCCCAAAATCTAAAGCATGGAGCCCAAATGTAGAAATTGGGAGGCCAACGCCTGAAAATTGAAGCCCAAACCACTCCTAAATGCTGATGCCTGATGACCTAATCCCAAAGGCCAAAGCTCAATTGACAAATGCCTAGGCCCGAAACCTGAAGCTCAAAGCCCAAGGCCTAAGGGTCAGGCCCAAAACCAAACCCCCATGCTAGAAGCCTAAAGCTTGAAGTCCTAAGCCCAAATCCCGACGACTGAAAGCCCAAGCCTGCAACTTTGAAGCCTAAAGCTTGAAGTTGTGAGCTCAAATCCCGATGATTGAAAGCCCAAGCTCACAACTTGAAGGCCCAAGCTTGATATCTGAATCCTAAAGTCAGGACATCAAAATTGCAATAACAAAGCTCGAATGTCCATTCCCAAAGCCTAGAACCCAAAGCCCAAAGTTTGAAGGCTAAAGCAAGCCTGAAGCCAAAAGTTAAAAAGCCCATGCCCATTGCCATAAGTCCTGAACTGTAAGCCCAAAGCCCAAAGGCCCAAGCTTAATGTCCGAGATTAAAAGGCCAAAGCCCAACCTGAAAGCTGAAGCCCAAAGGCTGAAGCTTGAAGCTCGAAGGCTGATGGCCAAAGCCAGAAGCCTAAAGACCTATAGTTGAAGCCAAAAGCTTGAAGTCCTGAGCTCTAAGCCAGAAGGCCTAAACTTGAAGGCTCAAGGTTGAAGCTCAAATGCTTTCCGAAGCCTGAAGCTCAAAGCCTGAAGCTCGAAGCCTGAAGCCCGAAGCCCAAAGTCTCGGGATTTGGGATTGGGCCTTCGGGCTTCAAGGTTGGTCCTTCGAGTATTAAGTTTTGGGCTACAAATTTCTGGCTACATGATTCAGCCGTGGACCTTTAGAGTTTGGGATTTGGAGTTGGGCTTTCAAGCTTTTAGCTTTAGGCTTCGAGCACGTGCCTTCACGCTTTGGGCTTTGGATTTCAAGCTTAAGACATTAGGCTTGGACTTTTGGGTATCGGGCATCGGGCTTCAGGCCATAAGCTTCATGCTTTGTGCATCAAGCATTAGGAAGCAAGCTTCAGGCTTCAAGCTTAAGGCATGGGGCTTTGGGCTTCGGGCTACGTGCTTGACCCTTTAGGCTTTGAACTTCTTGCTACAAGCTTCGGGATTTGGCATTTAGGCATTGGGCTTTGGCCTTCAGGCATCGGGCAGCAGGTTTGGTCATTCAAACTTCAGGCTTCAAGCTACAGGCTACGAGTTTTAAGCATGGGCCTTCAAATGTTCAGGCTTCTGGCTTGGGCTTTCGCCCTTTAGCTTTTGGGCTTTCGCCCTTTAGCTTTTGGGCTTTCGGTCTTGAGCATCGGGCTTTGGGCTTGGGCCTTTTGAGTTCAATATTTACACTAGGGCCTTCGGGCTTGGGGCATCGAGGTTCGAGGTTTAGGGTTTAGAGTCCGAAGCTCGAAATCTGAGCCCAAAGTCCTTTAACAAAAGCCTGAAGCCTGAAGGCCAAAGTGCTCTGCTCAAAGCTCGAAGGCAAAAAGCTTTAAATATTGAAGCACGATAACCAAATTTTGAATCTCTAACTTCGAAGCTTGATGCCCGAGGCCCTTTGGTCTAAGCTTGAAGCCCTAAGGCCCTAGTTCAAATCCTGAAGCTCGAAGGCCCAAGCCCAAATCCCTATGTCTGAAGGCTCAAGCTTAAGCCCAGAGCCCGAAGGCCAAAAGTTGAAGCCTGAAACCCAAAACTAGAAGGCTAAAACCCAAAGGCTAAAGCTTGAAGGATAAAGCCCAAAAGCCTAAATCTCAAAGTTTGAATGCTGAAGCCTAAAGGTTGAAGCTCAAAGTTTGAAAACCAAGCACAAACCTGAAAGCCCAAGGCTAAACACATATCCCCAAAGCCCGTAACCCAAAGTCCAATGACCTAAGCACAAAATCCCAAGCCTGAGGCCTAAAGCCTAAAGCCACACAGCCCCAACCAGCAGAAATCTGAAGCCCAAAACCTAGAAGCTGAAGCCCGAAGCAGAATGCCTAAACCTGAAGTCCAAAGCCTTATACACATTGCTAAAAGCCTGAAGCACGAAGCCTAAAACCCGAAGCCCGAAGCCCGAAGCCTGAAGCCCAAAGCCCAAAATTCAAAGCCCAAAATACGAAGCCCTAAGCTCGAAATACAAAGCCCAAAGACCAAGCCATGATGTCTAAAGCTTGAAGCCCAAATTTCAAAGCCCGAGCTTAAACACCAAAGGCCGAATCCCAAAGGCCGAATCCCAAAGACGCAAGCTTGAAACAAGAGATTTCGAGCTTCGCTCTTCGAGCATCAGGCTTAGGCTTCTGGAATTCAAGCTTCAAGCTTCAGGTTATGTGCTTAGACCATTAAGAATGTGGCTTGCGGCTTGAGGCTTTAGCCTGTGGGCTTAGTCCTTTAAGCTTTGGAATTCAAACTTGGTCCTATAGGCTTCATTATTCGGGCTTCAGGCTTCGGGCTTTAGGCTTCGGGATAGCGCATTCGAATGTAGGACTTCAAGCTTTGGGATTAAGTCTTCTAGCTTGGGCATTCAAGCCTTGAAATTTGATCTTTGATCTTGGGACTTTACGCTTTGGGATTAAGGCTTGTGCCTTCAAGCTTCGTGCTTCGGCCTTCGGGCAATGGGCTTAAGGCTTCATGATTGAAGATCCATGCCCCACGCTTGAAGCCTGAAGGCCTAAGCGTGAAGCTCAAAGCTCATAGTCCCATGCCCGAAGCCCAAAAGGCCAAGCTTGATGCGCGAAGGCCCAAGCCTAGAGCCCGAAGGCTCAAGCCCAAAGCATGAAGCCTGAAGCCCGAAGACCCAAGTCCAAAACCCAAAGCCTGAAGCCCAAATCCCCAAGGCATAACTGTAGGGCTAAGCCTATGGCCCAAAGCTTGAAGGTGGAAGGCCTAAATCCCCAAGGCCCAAATCCCCAAGGCATAATTGTAGGATAATCCTTGGGCTTGAGCTTTGGGCTTTGGGCTTTTTTGCTTTGATCTTCGGACTTCAGTATTTTGGCATTGTCTTTCTAATTTCGTGCTTCAAGATGCAAGCTTGGGCCTTCGTGATCCATGCTTAAATTTTTGGCTTTGGATTTTGTTCGGGGTTAGGGATTTAGTCTTAGGCTTTTGGGCTCCAAGCCTCAGGCTTCAGCATTGAGGCATTAGGCTTCAAGCTTCAGGCTTGGGCCTGCATGCTTCAACCTTTGGCTTTCGAGCTGTAGGTTTTAGGCTTCAGGCACTAGCCATCGGCTATGATCTTCATGGTTAAGAATTTGAGCTTGGGCCCTCAGGCTTCAAGCTTTGGGCTGTCTCTTGGCCCTTCAAGATTTGGGATTAGGCTTTTGGGCTTCTAGCATAGGACGTTGAGCTTCGGGCTTCAAGGGCTATAGACTTCAATATTCAAGCTTCAGGTTTTGGCCTTTGTGCTTCAAAATTTTGGCTTTGGTTTTTTGATTTCATGGTTCAAGCTCCAAGCTTGGGCCTTCGTGATCCGTAGTTCCAAGTTTCAAGCCTCAATCTTTGGTCTTCGAATTTTTGTTATAGTTTGGAATTTTGGTCTTTTGAGCTTCGAGCAGGGGCCTCAAGCTTTGGGCTTTAGGCATGGACTTTCAGGCTTCTAGCTTTAGGCTTGTGCATCTAGGCTTTCAGGCTTCGAGTTTTCGATTTTAGGCTAGAGCCGATAGGCTTTGATCTTCGGGGCTTGACATTCAGGCTTGAGCTCTCAGGCTTCAAGCCTTAGGCTTTAGCTTTGAGGCATTAGGCTTCAAGCTCCAGGCTTGGGCCTATAGGTTTCAGGCTTTTTGCTTCGGGATTCAAGATTGGGCCTTCAGGGTTGTGGCTTTGGGCTTCAAACATAAGCCGGCTTTAGGCTTGCAGCTTTTGCCTTCAGGCTTGGGCCTATGGTCTTTGGCCTTCATGCTGAAGGTTGGACTTCAGGCTTCGTGATTCAAGTTTGGGCCTCCAGACTTAGGACTTCGGGCTTGGCGTTCGGGCTTTGTGTTTCAGGATTTAGGTTTCAAGCTATGAGCTTCTGTCTTCGAGATTCAGGCTTCATGCTTTGGCTTTCTGGCTGTGAGTTTTAGGCTTTAGGCTAAAAGTTTTGGGCTTCGATCTTCGGGGTTAGGGATTCGGGCTTGGGCCCTCAGGGTCTGAGCTTTCGAATATCGGCTATTGGGCTTCAGGATTCCGGTTTAGGCCATTGTGCTTCAGGCTTCAGGCTTCGAGGACACACCTCCAAGATCTGAGCTTCAGAAATGGGCCTTTGGACTTTAGGCTATGAGCTTCGAGCTTGGACAATTGAGCTACAAGCTTTAAGCTATGGGTTTTGAGCTGTAGGTTTTGGTCATCGGGTTTAGGGTATGAGCTTTGACTTTTGGCCTTCAAGCTTTTGGTTTTAGGCTTCGGGCTTTATGCTTCAGGGTTTGGGCTTTGGGCTTCAAGTTTGTGCCTTTAGGCACAAGGTTTCGAGCTTCTTCACTCTTCGAACATCGGGCTTAGGCTTTTGGAATTTGAGCTTCAAGCTTTAGGCTATGGGCTTAGACCTTTAAGAATGTGGCTTGGGGCTTGAGACTTTGGCCTTTGGGCTTTGTCCTTTAAGTTTTGGAATTCAAACTTGGTCCTATAGGCTTCATGATTCGGGATTCAGGCTTCGGGCTTCAGACTTCGGGAAAGCGCATTCGAATGTAGAACTTCAAGCTTTGGGATTAAGACTTCTAGCTTGGGCATTCAAGCCTTGAAATTCAGGCTTCGATCTTGGGAGTTTACGTTTTGGGATTTAGGCTTGTTCCTTCAGGCTTTGGGCTTCAAGCTTCGAGCTTCGGTCTTCGGGCAATGGACTTAAGGCTTCGGGCTTGATGATCCATGCCCCACGCTTGAAGCCTAAAGGCCTAAGCGTGAAGCTCAAAGCTCGTAGTCTTATGCCCGAAGCCCAAAAGCCCAAGCTTGATGCGCGAAGGCCCAAGCCTGGAGCTTGATGGCAAAAGGCCCGATCCCATAGCCCGATGCTCGAACCAAAATTTAGAAGGCCCAAGCTCGGAGGTCGAAGTCCCCATGACTTAAGCTTGATGCACGAAGCCAAAAGCCTGATGGCCTAAGCTCGAAGCTCGATGCTCGATTGCTCAAGCTCGAAGCACAAAGCTCGAAGGCCGAAAGACTATGCTCACGGTTTGAAGTCCAAAGACCCAAGCCAAAATCCCGAAACCCAAGTTCCCAAACCCAAAGCTTGAATCCGAAAGCTTATAAACCCAAACTCGAAGTTCGTAAGCCCAAGCCTGAAGCCAAAAGCAGGAACCCCGACGCTGAAAATCCCAAGCCCGAAGGCCCAAGCCAAAAGCCCAAAGCCTGAATCCCCAAACTTGATGTCTGAACCCTGAAGGCACAAGACTTAATTGCGAAAACGAAAAGCCTATAGCCTGAAGTCTAAAGCATAAATGCCAAGCTCATAGAAGAAGCCCCAAGGTCCCAGCTAGAAGCCCGAAAGCCCCACCTAGAAGCCCAAAGGACTAAGCCTAAAACATGTAGCACAAATGCCAAAACCTGAAGTCTGAAGCCCGAGCGCCCAAGTTTCAATCCCTAACTCTGAAAATCAAAGCCCATTGGCGCAAGCCTAAACTTTGAATTGCAAAGCCTGAAAGCCAAATCCTGAAGTTTGAGAGCCCGAGATTAAAGCCTAAAGATCGAAGGTCTTAGCTCGAAGCACGAAGCCTGAACCCGAAGCCTATGCTTGAAGCCTCAACTCTGAAGGCCCAAGCCTTAGCTCGAAACACAAAGCTCGAAAATCAAAGCGTAAAGCCCAAATCTTTAAGCCCAATGCCCGAACCCCAAAGCCCAAAGCATGAAAACCAAAGCATGATGCCAGACGCACAAAGTTCTAAGGCGAGATCATAATGCCTAAAGGCCGAGGGTTGAAACTTGAAGCACAAAAGCCTAAGCCCGAAGTACAAAGCACGATGCCCAAAAACTGAAGCTTAAAGCCGGAAACCTGAAGACTCATGCCTAAAGGTCCAAGGATAAACACCAAAACCTGAAAGCCGAAGGCCAAATGTCTAACCTTGAAGGCCAAAGGCTGAAGTCCAAAGCCCGTAGCTAAAAGCCAGTGGGCTGATGGTCTAATCTCAAAGCCCGAAGGCCGAAGGACCATGCTTGCTTCACTAAATTCAGTGGCTAGATTCCCAAGCATGAGGGCCGATGACCCAGTCTCAAAGCCTAAAGACTAAACCTCGAAGATCCTTGCCCAAAGCCTAAAGCTTAAAGCTCGTAGTCCTACGCCCGAAGCCCAAAGGCCCAAGCTCAATGTGTGAGGCCTAAACCCACTCAAAGGCCATAACCAGAAGCCTAAAGCCCCAAGCATGGAGCTTGAAGCCCATTGCCCAAATGCACAAGTCCAAAGCCCGAAGGCATAACCCTGAAGCCCAAATCCTACAGTACTAAGCTTAAAGCCCGAAGCTTGAAGGCCAAAATCAAAAATCTGAAGGTCAAAGGCCTGAGGCCAAATCTCAAAGCACCAAGGCGCATTCCCAAATCCCATAGCCCAAACCTCGAAGCCCGATGGCGAAGGCCCAATCCCGTAGACCGAAACCTGAAGCCAAAAGCCAAAAGTCCCAAGCCTTAAGCCCAATGCACAAAGCCCAAAGCCTAAAGGCCCACTGGACGAAGCCTGATTCCCGGTTGCTCAAGCTCAAAGCCTGAATGCCTAAGCTCATGGTCTGAAGTCCGAAGGCCTAAGCCAAAATCCTAAAACCCAAAGCCTGAAACCGAAAGCTTGTAGCCCCAAACCCCAAGCTTGTATGCCCAAGCTTGAAGCCTAAAGAAGGAAGCCTGAAGCCGAAAGCTCGCAGCCCAAAGTTTGATGTTCAAACCCTGAAGGCCCAAGCCTTAATTCTAAAGACAAAAAGCCTATAGCCTGAAGCATAAAGCATAAACGCCCAAGCTAATAGCCTGAATACCGAAGGCCCAAGCAAAATGCCCAAAGGCCTAAGCTTGAATTGTAAAGCACAAAAGCTAAAGCCTGATGCCTGAAGCCTGAGTGATCAAAGCCTAAAGGTGCAAGCCTAAGCCCTAAAATGCAAAGCTTGAAAGCCAAAGCCTGAGGCGTAAAGGCCCGAGATTGAAGCCTAAAGCCCGATGGCCTTGGCTTGAAGCAGAAGCCTGAACCCAAAAGGCCCAAGCCTAAAGTCTGAACCCTGTCTGCCAAAACTCGAAAGTACAAACCTCAATGCCCGAAGCTCGTGGCTTGAAGCCCGAAGCACGAAGCTTGAAGCACAAAAGCTTAAGCTCGTAGCTCAAAACTTGAAACTAGATGCTCGAAGGTCTAAGCCAGAAGCCCAAAGGACTAAGCCTGAATCCTGAAGCTTGAAGGCCGAAAACCAAGCCCCAAGCCATAACGTCGAAGATCGAAGCACGAAGGTGCAAGTGTAAAGCCTAAAACATGAACCCCGAAAGTGCAATTCTAAATCCTGAAAATAGAACCCCAAACCAGTAAAGACCAAGCTTAATGGCCGAAGCCTGATGGCCTAAGCCAGAAGGCTAAAGCCCGACGGACGAATGCCAAAGCCAGAAGCTTGAAGCTCGAAGCCTAAAGCTCGACGTCCTAAGCTGAAGCTTGATGCCTGAATCCTAAAGCCCAATGACTGAAATTGCAAAAATAAAGCTCGATGGTCCATGCCCAAAGTCTAGAACTCAAAGCCAAAGTTCGAAGGCTAAAGCCCAAACCCCGAAGCCTAAAACTTAAATCCTAAAGCCGGAAGGCCCAAGCTCGAAGTCCGAAGCTCGAAGCCTAAACATTGAAGGACCAGCCCCAAAGCCCAAAGCCCAAAACCAAAAGCTCAAGCCCTAAGCCCAAAGCCAAAGGCCCAAAGCCTAAAGTCGAAAGCATGAAACTCGAATCCAGAACTTATAGTAGGAAGCACAAAGTTCGAAGGCTAAAGGCCCACTACTGAAGCTTAAAGCCTAAAGGCCTACAGCTCGAAAGCCCAAGCCCGAAGATCGAAAGCCAATGACCAAAGGCCTAAGCTTTAACCTGAATTCGAAAGTTTGAAGGCTCAAGCCAAAACCCTAAATGCCAAATACTGTAAAACTAAACCCGAATATCGAAGCTCAAATCCTAAAGCTTCAAAATTAAAGGCCAAAGTCTCAAGCCTAAAATACAAAGCATGAAGCCTAAAGCCCAAATGCCTAAGCCCAAAGCTTGAAACCCAAAGCGCAAAAGCACATGCGTGAAGCTCGAATCCTGATGGCCTAAGCCTGAAGCTTGAACCCACTATGTGCAAGCATGAAGACCAAAGCCCGAAGACTGTATCCCGTAGCCTAAAGCTCGAAGGCCGATGGCCAAAGCTAGAAGCCTAAATACTTAACCCAAAAGCCAAAATCCCAAAGCCCAAGCACGAACCCACAAGGCCTAAACTTGAAACCCGAAAGCCGAATGCCGAAACACAAAGGCCCAAGCATGAAGGCCCAAGCCCAACCAAAAAGCCAAAGCCCAAAGCTCGAATCCCAAAACTCAAAGGTTGATTGCCAAAGCAAAAGCCTAAAGACCTAAGCTTGAAGGCAAAACCTTCAAGGCCTGAGCTCTAAGCTAGAAGGCCTAAACTCGAAGTCCCAAGCTCGAATGCTGAAGCCCGAAGCCCGAAGGCCAAAAGCTCAACATTAAAAGGTCAAAGACACAAGACTGAGCCTGAAAGCATGAATGTCGAAGCTCAAACCCAAAGTTTAAGGCCCAAATTCCAAAGACCAATCCTACAGCTCGAATACCGAAGAACAAATTTCTGAAGCCTAAAGCTTAAATCCCAAAGCCTGAATGCCCATGCTCAAAGTCTGAAGCTCAAAGCCTAAACATCGATGGCCCAGGCCCAAAGCTCATCGCCCAAAGCCCAACGCCTGAAGCCCGAGTCTAGAATCATATAGCACAAACCATAAAGTCCGAAGGCCAAAAGCCAAAGGCCCAATGCCGAAGCCTAAAGCCAAAATGTCTAAGCCAAAAGCCATAGCCTGAAGACCAAAGCCTGAAGCACAAAGTTCAAAGGCCAATGCTCGAATCCTGAACCCTAAACACCAAAAGTCTAAGCCCAAAGCCCGAAGCTGTAGTCCCAAAGATTCAAACTCAAAGGCCAAAGGCCCAAGCCCAAAATACAAAGCATGAATCCTAAAGCCCAAATGCCCAAGGTTGAAGCTTGAAGCCCAAAGCACAAAATCCCATGCCTAAAGCTGGAATCCCGATGGCCGGTGCTTGAACTCTATTTATGCAAGCATGAAGACCGAAGCCGGAAGACCATTGCTCGAGGCCTGAAGCTGGAAGACAGAAGGCCGTTGGCCGAAGCTAAAAGCCCAAATTCTTAAGCCTAATGGCCAAAGCCAGAAGCCTAAAGACCTAAGTTTGAAGCCAAAAGCTTGAAGGCCTTAGCTCAAAGGCTCAAGCTCGAAGCTCGAATACCCGAAGGCCAAAAGCTCAACGCCAAAAGTTAGAAGGTCCAAGACCAAGCCCGAAAGCTTGAAGGTCCAAGATAAAACCCAAAGCTCAATCCCGAAGCCCCAAGGCTCAAGCACAATTCCCGAAGTGTAAAGCTCAAATCCTAAAGCCAAAAACCTGTACCACAAAGTCTAAATGCTGAAGCATCAGTCCCAAAATCGAAAGGCTAAATCTGGAATATCGAAGAACAATCCACTAAACACCAAGCCTAAATGCTGAAGCGTGATGACCAAAACCCGAAGGCCAAAGTCGGATAGACGAATGACCAACCTCGAAGCCTGAAACCCGATACCAAAACACAAGCCCAAAGGGTCACGCCCAAAGCCCAAAGCCCAAAGCCCAAAGCTTGCAGTCCCAGGCTCAAATCCCAATAGATAAAGGCCCACTCCCATAATATGAAGGCCCAAGCTTGATGCCTGAATGCTAAAGCATGAAGACCGATGCTGCAAAACCAAAGCTCGAAGGTCCATGCCCAAATCCTAGAACAGAAAGGCCAAATCCTAAACCCTGAAGCTTAAATCTGAAAGCCTGAAGGCCCAAGCTTGAACTTCAAAACTCACCTAAACAATGAAGGCTTGAGCCCACAGCTCAATGCCCAAAGCCCGAAGCTCAAAGCCTGATGCCAGAACTAGAGTTTTATGTCCCGAAACACAAAGTCTGAAGGCCAAAGGCCCAATGCTGAAGCCTAAAGCATAAAGGTTCAGCCCAAAGCCTAAAGCCAGAAAGCCCAAGCTCAAGACCAAAGGCTTAGGCTTGAATTCCAAAGCCCAAAGTTCGAAGGCCGAAGCCTGAAGCCTGAACCCCAATTACCTAAAGACTAAGCCCAAAGCTGAAGCTGAAATTCCGAAGCTTCAAACTCATATGCCAAAGGCTGAAGTTTAAAAAACAAAGCATGAAGCCTAAACCCAAATGCCCAAGCATGAAGCGTAAAGCACAATGCACAAAAGACCATGCTTGAGGTTCAAATCCTGATGCTTGAACTAGCTTTAAGACCGAAACCTGAAGGCCATAGCCCAAAGCCTGAAGCTCGAAGGCTGAAGGCGAATGGCCGAAGCTAGAAGCCCAAATTCCTAAGCCTGAAGCCAAAAGCCTAAAGGCCCAAGCCTGAAGCCACAAGGCCTAAATACGAAGCCCGAATCCCGAAGGCCCAAGCTTGAAGACCGAAGCGCAATCACCGAACGCATAAGCTTGAATTCCAAATCCCGAAGCTTGAACCCTAAATACCAAAAGACTAGGCTCGAAGCCCCAAGCTCAAATCCCTAAGTTTCAAACTCAAAGGTGAAAGGCCCAAGCCTAAAATAAAAGGCACAAAGCCTAAAGCCCAAATGCTCAAGCCTAATGTTTGAAGCCCAAAGCGCAAAAGCCAACGCCTGAAGCTCGAATCCTAATGGCCTTATCCTGAAGCTTGAACCCTCTATGTGCAAACTTGAAGACTAAAGCCAGAAGAATGTAGCCAGAAGGCCAAAACGTGAAGCCTGAAAAATGTAGCCAGAAGGCCAAAACGTGAAGCCCAAAGGCCTAAGCC
The DNA here is from genome assembly GCA_019297695.1 of Apostasia ramifera. Lineage (NCBI taxonomy): Eukaryota > Viridiplantae > Streptophyta > Magnoliopsida > Asparagales > Orchidaceae > Apostasia > Apostasia ramifera. The sequence continues at coordinate 46,788 of JAEMOT010001045.1, read as the reverse complement.
CAAAACCCGCATCCCAAAGGCCTAAGCACAAACCTGAAGCCCGAAATCAGAAGGCCCATGCCAAAAGCCTAAACCTTAGGCCTAAGCCTATAGTATGAATCCCAAAGCCCAAAAGCCCAAAGCTTGAAGCTTGAAGATCAAGGGCCCAAGCCCAAAGCCTAAAGCCAATAGCTCAAAAGCCCCAACCTGAACCCCAAAGCTCGTAGCCCAAAGTTTGAAGCACAAAGGCTCAAACCTAAGCCCGAAATTCGAATGCTCAAACATGAATCCTGAAGCCCGATATCTAAAGGCCCCAACATGAAGCCCAAAGCATAAAGCCGAAAGACCCAACACCAAAGCCTGATAATTGAAGTCTGAAACACAAAATTCCAAGCTCGATGCTTGAAACTTGAAGCTCAAAAGCTTTAGCCCGAAGGCCAAATCTAGAATCCTGAAGGCTGAAAGTCAAAGTCTGATGCCAAAAACACGATGCCCAAAGCTCATAGCCCGAAGGTTGAAAGTCAAAGCCATAAGCCCAAAACCTAAATCCCTAAGCCCGAAGCTCGAAGCCCGCAATTTAAAAAGCCAAACATGAGTCTCGAATCCCAAAGCCAAAGACATATGCTTAAATCCTATAACTCAAAGCTAGATTTAAGCACGAAGCCTAAACCCCAAATACTTAAAGACTATACCCCGAGCTTGAAGCTCAAATCCCAAAGCTTAAAACTCTAAGGCAAAAGGCCAAAGCCTAAAATATAAAGCATGAAGCCTAATGCTAAAAAGACCAAGCCTGAAATTTGAAATCTAAAGCCTAAAAGCCCGTGCCTGGATTTCGAATCCTGATGGCCTAAGCCTGAAGCTTCAAACCTTTACGTGCAAGCTTGAAGACTGAAGCCTGAAGACCGTAACTCGAAGCCTGAAACATGAAGCTCGAAGGCTAATGGCTAAAGATAGAAGCCCAAACTCTTAAGCCCGAAGCCAAAAGTCCAAAGGACCATGCCCGTAACCACAACTTCGAAGGCCTAAAGCCTAAATGTAGAAGCCTAAAGCCTAAAGGCCCAAAGCCTGAAGGTCGAAAGCCCAAGCTCGAAGACCGAAGCTCGATGACCGATGGCCTAAGCTTGAATCCTGAAGCTCAAAGTTCGAAGGCCCAAGCCCAAAGACTAAACCCCAAATAGTAAAGGACTATGCCCGAAGCCCGAGGCTCAAATCTTGAAGCTTCAACCTCAAATGCTAAAGTTCCAAGACTAAAACACAAAGCATGAAGCCTAAAACCCAAATGCCTAAACCCAAATCTTGAAGCCCAAAGCGCAAAAGCCTATGCCTAAAGCACAAATCCTGATGGCTTAAGCCTGAAGCTTGAACCGTCTATGTGCAAACTAAAAGACCAAAGCCCGAAGACCATTTCCAAAAACTTGGAGCTCAAAGGCCGAAGCTAGAAGCCCAAATTCTTAAGCCTGAAGCTAAAAGCCCAAAACCAAAGCCCGAAGCCACAAGGCCTAAACTCAAACCCTGAGGGCTAAATCCCCAAGCCCAAAGGCCCAAGCATCATGGCCCAAGCCTAACCTGAAAGTCGAAGCCTGAAGCTCAAAGGCATCAAAGCCAAAAGCCTAAAGACCTAATCTTGAAGGCAAAACCTTGAAGGCCTAAGCTCTAAGCCAGAAAGCCAAAACTCTAATCTTGAAGCCAAAACCTTGAAGGCTTGAGCTCTAAGCCTGAAGGCCTTAACTCGAAGGCTCATATCTAAAGCATGAATGTTGAAGCCCGAGTTAGAAGGCCAAAAGCTCAAGTTCAGAAGGTCAAAGACCCAATACCGAGACCATCTGGCTCAAACCCCAAAACCTGAAGTCTCAAGCCTAAAGCCAAAAGCCCGAAGCCCAAAGCCTGAAGCCTAAAGGCCTAAGCCGGAAGCATAAAACACAAGCCTAGATGGTTTAACGTCTAAGTCGAAGCCCAACTGCCCAAGATCAAAACCTAAATCCAAAGGCAAAAATCTCAAAGAATTAAGCCCAAATCCTAAATGCCAAAGCCTAAAGCTCCATGCCCAAAGCCTTATCCCCAAAATCAAAGCCCCAAGCTCAAATCCGAAAGCCTGAAGCCTAAAGGCCCAAGCTCAAAAGCAAAATCCTAAGGCCTAAATCCTGAAGCCAGAAGCTCGAAGAACTAAGCCCAAACCTCGAATCCCAAAGCCTGAAGCTCCATGCCCGAAGCCTTATCCCTAAAACTCGAAGTCCCAAGCTCAAATCTCAAAGCCTGAAGCCTAAAGCATGAAACCTGAAGCTTGAAGCCTGAAACCCAAATTTTGCAGCCCAAAGTACGAAGGGCCAAGCCAGTAGCCCAAAGCCTGAAGTCCTAAACTCGAAGCCTCAAGCCCAAGTCCTAAAGCCAAGCCTAAAATCCTGAAGCCTAAATCTTAAAGCTCGATGATCGAAGATTGAAGCTCGAAGCTCGATGAACAAAGCTTGATGATCAATGATAGAAGCTCGAAGCTCGATGATCAAAAGGCTCGAAGCCTGAAGCCCGAAATCCTAAGGCCAACGACTGAGCACAATGACCGAAGGCCTAAGCTTGAATGCTGAAGCCCAAAGTTCGAAGGCCAAACCCTGAAGCTTGAACCCCAAATACCTAAAGACAATGCTCGGAGCCCGAAAGCCCAAGGCCAAAGACTGAAGCCCAATGACCGAAGGCCCAAGCTTAAATCATGAAGCCCAAAGTTCGAAGGCTGAACCCCGAAGCCTGAACCCCAAATACCTAAAGACAATGCCTGGAGCCCAAAGCTCAAATCCCACAGCTTCAAACTCTAAGGCTAAAGTCCAAAGGCCAAAGCCTAAAATAAAAAGCTTGAAGCCAAATGCCCAATTGCCCAAGCTTGAAATTTGAAGCCCAAAGCGCAAAAGCACATGCCTAAAGCTTGAACCCTCCATGTGCAAGCTTGATGAACATAGCCCGAAGCCTAAAGCCCAAGCCTAAAAGGTCATGCCTAAAGACAAAAGTCCCATGCCACAAGCTTAAAGCTTGAAGTGCCAAGCCCAAATCCCACCGACCAAAGGCCCAAGCCTGCAACCAGAAGGCCCAAGCTTGATGCCCGAAACCTAAAGCCTGAAGACCAAAATTGCAATACCAAGGCTCGAAGGTCCATGCTCAAAGCCTAGAACCTGAAGCCCAAAGTTCAAAGGCTAACGCCTAAACCCCGAAGCCCAAAGTTTGAAGCTCTGAGCCTAAACATCAAAGTCTCAGGCCCAAAGCTCAATGCCCAAAGCCAAAACTCAAAGCCTGAAGTATGAAGCCAGAATCCAGAATCTTATAGCCCAAAAGACTAATCCCGAAGGCCAAAGCTCAAATTCTGAAGCTTCAAGCTCAAATCTTGAAGCTTCAAGCTCAAATCTTGAAGCTTCAAGCTCAAATCTTGAATCTTGAATCCTAAAAATACAAAGCATAAAGCATAAAGACCAAAGCCAGAAGCCCAAAGACCTAATCTTGAAGCCAAAAGCTTGAAGGCCTAAGCCAGAATCCTAAGGCCTAAAGTCGAATGCACAAGCCCAAAGCTTGAAGCCCGAAGGCCAAAAACTCAATGTCAGAATCTTGAAGACCCATGATCGAGCAAGGATGCTTAAAGGCCGAAGAACAAACCCAAAGTTTAAGGCCCAAATCTCGAAGCCCAATCCTAAATCCCGAAGGCCCAAGCACAATTCTCAAACTTTGAAGCTTAAATCCTAAAGCCCAAAACCCGAACCACAAGGCTTAAAGGCCCAAACCTCAAGCCCAAAATTGGAAGGCTAAAGCCTAAAAATTGAAGCCCAAACCACTAAAGACCAAGCCTAAATGCTGAAGCCTGACGGCCTAGCCCGATGGCCAAAGCCTGATGGACAAATTCCCATGCCCGAAGCCTAATGCACGAAGCCCAAAGCCCGAAGACCCATGCAAAAAGCTTGAAGCTTGAAGTCTAAAGTCGAAGGCCAAAGGCCCAATGCCGAAACCTAAACCTTGAATTTCTATGCCCAAAGACTGAAGCCGGAAAACACAAGCCCGAAAATAGAAGGCCAAACCTTGAATCCCAAAGACTTAAGGCCTAACATTGAATCCCAAAGACCGAAGTTCAAAGGCTGAGGCCCGAAGCCTGAACCACAAATACCGAAAGACAAAGCCTGACGGCCAAAGCTCAAATTCTGAAGCTTCATGCACAAATCCTGAATCCTGAAAATACAAACCATAAAGCATGAACCCCAAAGCCAGAAGCCGAAAGACCTAAGCTTGAAGCCAAAAGCTTGAAAGCCTGAGCCAGAAGCCTAAGGCCTAAAGTTGAATGCACAAGCCCGAAGTTCAATAGCACAAGCCAGAAGCTTGAAGCCTGATGGCCAAAAGCTCAACATTAGAATGTTGAAGACCCACGATCGAGCTAGGATGCTTGAAGGCCGAAGCACAAACCCAAAGCTTAAGGCCCGAATCCTGAATCCTAATCCTAAATCTTGAAGGCCCAAGCACAATTCTCAAACTTTGAAGCTTAAATCCTAAAGCCCAAAACCTGAAACACAAGGCTTAAAGGCCCAAACCTCAAGCCCGAAATTGGAAGGCTAAAGCCTGAACATTGAAGCCCAAACCACTAAAGACCAAGCCTAAAATGCTGAAGCCTGACGGCCTAGCCTGAAGGCCAAAGCCTGATGAATTTGCCCATGCTTGAAGCCTGTTGCACGAAGCCCAAAGCCCGAAGGCCCATGCTGGAAGCTTGAAGCTTGAAGTCTAAAGATCAAAGATCGATGGCCAAAGGCCCAAGCCCGCAACCGAAAGGCCCAAGCTTGATCCATGAATCTTAAGCTCAAAGCCAAATGCTTGAAGGTCCATGCATAAAGCTCCAAGCCCAAAGCCCAAAGCTCAATGCCTGAAGCCCAAATCCAGAATCTTGTAGCCCGAAACACACAGTGCGAATGCCAAAGTCCCAATGTCAAAGGCTAAAGCCTAAAGCCTTAAAGACCCAACAACCGAAGGCCTAAACTCAAATCCTAAAGCCCGAAGTTCAAAGGCACAAACCCGAAGCCTGAACCCCACAAACTAAAAGGCTAAGTTCGGAGCCCGAAGCTCAAGTCCTGAAGCTTAAAACTTAAAGGCCAAAGGCCCAAAGCCTAAAGCCCAAATACCCAAGCCTAAAGCCCAAATGCCCAAGCCTAAAGCTTAAAGCCCAAAGCACAAACGCCCATGCCTGAAGCTCAAATACTGATGGCCTAAGCCTGAAGCTTGAACCCTCTATGTGCAAGCTTTAAAATCGACACCCGAAGATCGTAGCTCGTAGCTTGAAGCTCAAAGGCCGAAGGCCCATGGTCGAAGATAGAAGCCCAAATTCTTAAACCTGAAGCCAAAAGTCTGAATGCCCAAGCCACAGGCCTAAACTCGAAACCTGAAACCCAAAGCCCAAAGGTCGAAAGCCTGAAGGCCCAAGCCCAACATCTGACATCAGAAGGCCCAGGCCCAAAGCCAAGGCCCAAAGCCCAAAGCCCCAAGCCCCAAGCGCAAATCCTAAAGCCTGAAGCTCGAAGCTCAAAGCTCAAAGGCTAATGGCCAAAGCCAAAAGCTTAAAGACACAAGCTTGAAGCCAAAAGCTCAAAGGCTAAAAATCGAAGCTCGAATGGTCATTCACGAAGACCAAAGCCCAAAGCCCGAAGCCTAAAAGCTCAACGCCAAAAGGTCGAAGAACCAAGATCAAGCCCAAAAGCTTGAAGGTTGAAATATGAACCCAAATCTTAAGGCCTGAATCTCGATGCCCAATCCCAAATCCCAAAGTCCTAAGCACAATTCCCGAACTCTGGGCTTTTGGTCTTGAGCCTTCTGGCTTTGGGCATGGGCCTTTGCGCTTTGGGCTACAAGCTTAGGCATTCGGGCTTCAGATTCGAACTTTGGTCTAGGGGAATCAGGCTTTAGACATTGACCTTCGAGGTTTAGGGTTCAGGCTTAAGACTTCGTGCTTCAGTCTTGGGTCTTCTGAATTTGGGCTTGGGCCTCCAGACTTCAGACTTTGGGCTCGGGCCCTCGTACTTCGAGATGGGGACTTTGGGATTCAGGCTTCGGGCCTTTTGACCATTGAGCTTCGAACTTCGATCTTCGTCCATCGGGCTTTATTCATCAAGCTTCGAGCTTTAATCTTTGATCATCTAGCTTCATGATTTAGGCTTTAGGATTTAAGCTTAAGGTTTTGAGTTTAGGCCTTGTGGCTTCGGGCTTTTAGCTTCAGGCTTAAAAATTTGCACTTCTAGCTTCGGTCATTGGTCTTCGGCCTTCGAGCTTCAAGTTTTCGGAAATAGTCTTTGGGCTTCGATGTTCTAGTTTTCACATAGAGGGTTCAAGCCTCAAGCTTAGGCCATCAGGATTCGTGCTTCAGGCATTGACTTTTGCGCTTTGTGCTTCAAGATTTGGGTTTAGGCATTTGGGCTTTTGGCTTCATACTTTGTGTTTAGTCATGGAACTTCGGCCTTTGAGGTTGAAGCATCCGGATTTGAGCCTCGGGCTCCGGGCTTAGTCCTTTAGTATTTGGAGTTTAGGCTTTGGGCTTGGGCCTTCGAACTTCGAGCTTCAAGATTCAAGTTTAGGCCATCGGTCATTTGGCTTCAATCGTCGGGCTTTGGCTTTCGACCTGTAGGCTTCAAGCCATTAGGCTTTAGGCTTTAGGCCTTCAAACTTGTGGCTACGGGCATGATCCTTCAGACTTTGGCTTCAGGCTTAAGAATTTGGGCTTCTATCTTTAGCCATCGGCCCTCGGCCTTCAAGCTTCAGGCTTTGAACTTTAGGCACAGGCTTTTAGGCTTCAAATTTCAAGCTTGGGCTTTTGAGCATTAGGCTTCATGCTTTGTATTTTAGGTGCGATTGGCCTTAAACTTTGAAGCTTTGGGATTTGAGCTTCAGGCTCTCCGCATAGGGTTCTAGGCCTTGGTATTGCAATTTCGGTGTTCGGGCTTTAGGTTTCAGGCATCAAAGCTTGGGCTAAAGTTGGATGCCTGAAGGCTTAAACCTGAAGCCCAAAGCCACAACCCGAAAGGTCCAAGCTTGAATCCCGAAGCTAAAAGCCTGTTGCCTTAAGCTTAAAGCTCGAAGCCTATAGGCCCAAGCCGGAAACTTGATGCCCAATGCCTCATAACCGAAGTCTGGGGCTTGACGCCCAAGAGCCCAAGCAAAAAGACCTGAGTTCTAAGCTTAAAACCCAAAGGACCAAGCTTGAAGCCCAAAACTCAAGGCCTTAATGCCTAAGCTCGATGCCCAAATTCTGAAACTCAAAATTCAGAGGCCAAAGCCCAAAGCCAGAAGCCCCAAGCATGAACGCCCAAGCTAGTTCTAATAAATTTAGTGCACGAGCCTAATGTTTTTAACCCTAAACCCTAATAGAACGCCAAAATTTATGTATTTTTGGCCTTCAGTATTCGGGCTTTGGGATTTGGTCTTCGGGCTTCAGTATTCTACTTGGGCTCTCTAATTTCGTGGTTCAAGCTGCAAGCTTGGGCCTTCGAGATCCATACTTCAAGCTTCAAGCTTCAATCTTTGGGTTTTGGATTTTGGTTGACAGCTTCAAGCTTCAGTATTATAGTTTGGGACTTTGAGCTGTTGGCCCAAGTGTTTCCCAAGAGGGGGGTGAATTGGGAATATTTTAATTTAATTAATTTTATTTTAACACTAATAATTCTGAATATGGTATTTAGATTTATATCAGTTTCAATTTTATAAATTAAAAGATAGATAGGGAAAATCAGAAATACAACCAGTGAAGAAATGACAATGCAGTAAATAAGGTCAATTGAAACAATTGAGCTAATAGAGAGAATCAACTATAGTGGAAACGATTAAGTTCAAAATATTTAGCTATTAAGTTTTATATTATTATAGTAATTTTAATATGAAAATAATGAGTTTTTCAGAGAAACTTAAATTCAGTTTAGTATATAATATATCGACTTAGTTGAAAACAGAGAGAGACGAAAGATACAAATGCTCAAGAGATTTATAGTGGTTTGACTCCCCGCCTAGTCCACTCCCCACGCTCCTCAAGTGAGAATTTGCACTAAATCACATCGGCTTTTTACGGAAACCAAAGCCGAACAAACCCAATATAAACCCTACGGCTTTTTCAAGGAACCAAAGCTGAGCAAACCTTCACTAGCCTCCACGCAAGGAGAAAAACAGAGAAAAAAGGAAAAAAGAGTTGCTAGACTTGCTAGCTTAGAATACAACTTGAATCAAAAAGAAAGATTACAATGAGAAGCTCTATACATGCAACGGTTGCCAAATAAAAACTCGAAAATATTCAAAGAGGGTTTATAAAATATTTTTGTATAAGGGCTTAAAGAAAATCAAAATTATAGTAGGAAGAACAAGTAAGATCTTTATAAAGAAAGAAGCAAATCTTGAAAATTAACAAGTAGTGAAAATTTAAGCTTTCTTATTCAAGAAATGATTCAAGCGGAAGAAGAAAATCTGAGATTAAACATAAAAATTTAAACAACGAAAAGATCAAAGGCCAAATGAGGTTAAGAACATATGCATCAAATAGCCTTGAATGCTTTGAGAAATCAGGAATTCTTTCTTCTATGGATCTCCTTGAAAGCTTTGCAAGATTGAGCACAAAGGAGAATTAGAACACTTAGAGAGCTGAGAAAGAGAGAGTTTGCAGAGAGAAATGTTCACACAATACACACTAGTGCAGAATACACTCAATGAGAGTGGTTTTGAGCAATTTTTTGAAATGACATGGGTGAAAAATTACTTAAATGCCCATGTATAAAAATGCAGCCAGCATTTTAACTTATAAGAGGTGGACACATGGAGGGCTAGATAGTCTTTTTGAGCTATGAGAAAACTGTAAAAAAATAAACCAGCAAATTGTTCATTAAAAAGGTTAAGAATAATTATATAAACTTACTTAGAATTTGGACAAATGTGAGAGTGCCACATAGGATGAGCTTTAGCCTTAAAAAGGATTTAAGAACATAGAAGTGCTCAGCCTAAAGCCCAAAAATCTGGAGCAAAAGAAGGTGAAAAGTCATATATCATTATTCTAAATTTGAAAAAGTATAGAATAGGCTCAAGTTGGTGTGTGAGATCCTTAAATAAGGGAAAGCTATGATTTCTGCAGTGTTAGACCCCTATGTCATGTGAAAGGACAGCTTTTGTCCTTATTAATAGGTATTTCAATGGTTGGGTAAAAGGAATGTACGCGAAGGCTGATTATGACAATCAGCCGGATCTCACTGTGAAGGGGGTTGGAAAAATTTCTAGAGCAACTCGACTGATTTTAACAATCAGCCTGAACAGACTTTGAAAAAGGAGAAATGAGGTGATTTAGGATTTTCAAAAGCCATGAATTAACTAGAGCAAATAATAACTCACAATAAGAGAGGATTAGAGTAATTAAGGCTAATTTGAGTCTAAATTCTCTAGATTCAAAATAAGAATAAAAATGAGTAAAAACTTGGCAACCAAAGTATGCTTACAATTATGTCCTAGAAAAGAAAATAAATGATACATTTTTTGCCTTGCTTTTCTTGGACCTTAACGTAAATCCTCGTTTGTACGTTGTAAGCCTGATTACACACTTAAAGAGAGGATTAGATGATAAATTAAAGTAATTATTGTCATCAAAATCAATAGGGTTCAACATAAGCTATGAGCTTGGGCCTCCGGTCTTCGTGTTTCAAGCTTCGAGTCTGCAGGAAGAGTTTGTAGTCTATAAGTCTGTAATGGGCGCGTTGAAGGCTGACAACAAGGACCTGCAAGAGAAGTTGGATAAGGTCGCTGAAGACCAAGAGGCCATCATTGTGGAGAGGTCTGCACCAACTATAAAGGTCTACAAAACAAGCTTACCCTGCAGAAAGGAGAGGTTATATGGGATCAAGAGGGTGTGGGAAGGATTGGCCTCCACTTTGATTTAGGGGGGCAAGATCACTGCCAATGATCTTGCAGAAGTGGAGCCCATCCCTTGCTTAGCCGCTGATCCTACTTACAAGGAAGAGGACTTGGACTTAACTGACGACCTCATCCAACAGATGTTTGATCTTTTGGACGGAGATAGTGAAGACTAACCCATTCTCTTATAAGACAAGTGAATTGTAATCTTAATTTTGTATTTTGAAAATGAAAGAATGAAAAGGATTGTTTTTTTTTTTGCATACCTACTTATTCTGATGCGTATGGAATGAACAGGTACCTTTGTGTGAAACCTGAAATGCTCTGACTATAATTTTATGAAGACATCCTTTATAATGAGTTAACAATAAAGGACTTTTGAATCACATAAAGCATCTCCAGTTTGAATTTTGAAACTACTTCTTTTGCACATTAGTTGCCCAAAGGACTTAGGTCAGTCTAAAATATTAGGGACGATGTTTGTACTTGAGGCATGTGCTAGTTGAGTAGATAGAGTATTTAGGATTTTAAAGTCGCACTTCTTCATAGACATACATAAGAAAGAAGTAACGATGATAGGAGAGATCTCGCCTAGGAGGAGTTATCAGACCCGATGCCAAAAGGACTTAGATCATCTGAAACATTGTGATCGATGTTTGTACTCGAGGCATGGGCTGACCCCCTTTGGGGCGATAGATCCTAGTGCAAAGGGCACTGTTGAGAATATAATATCTGATTGAGGAGTGTTGGTTAATTCCCCTTGTAGCAGTTTAAGAATAAGATAAGACTGATAAGAGGCTTTCCGAATTTGATCATACTCTTTTACGCATCTGCACAGTAAAGAAGTAATGATAGTAGTAGAGATCCTGCTTAGGAGGAGTTATCTGACCCGATGCCAAAAGAACTTGATCGTCTGAAACATCGTGGCCGATGTTTGTACTTGAGGCATGAGCAGACCTCCGTTAGAGTGACAGATCCTAATGGAAAGAGCGTTGCTGAGAATATAATATCTGATTGAGGAGTGTTGGTTAATTCCCCTTGTAGCAGTTTAAAAATAAAATAAGACTGATAAAAGGCTTTTCGAATTTGATCATACTCCTTTACGCATCTGCACAGGAAAGAAGTAATGATAGTAGTGGAGATCCTGCCTAGGAGGAGTTATTTGACCCCATGCCAAAAGGACTTGATCGTCTGAAATATCGTGGCTGATGTTTGTACTTGAGGCATGGGCTGACCTCTGTTAGAGCGGCAGATCCTAGTGGAAAGCGAAGGCACTCTGCTTAGGGGGGACCTGTATCATAAGGAGATAGCAGGGACTGCCCTAAAGTTACGAGCGGGCCTTTGAACCTTCCGCTAGCCAGATGGGCTTATGGAAGGGTTCCAGATGTAAGTAGGAGACCCCGTTTGCCAGGCATAACTAGGCTCGGTGACCTCTGTATATGCAGAGTGAGCATAATCGACCATCGTGTATGAGGCGCGGACACCTCAGGTACGAAAGTTGAGAGTTTGAGGTTAGAATCATACCTGAGCGATAGATGATAGGCTGGTATGAATACCTCAATATAAATATCAATCATAAGACTAGTATCACAAAAACCTCTGAGTTCAGAATATATCCTTCAGGACAGCATGAAGAAATCTGGATATGTGTTGAAAGAATTTTAGATGCATATAAAGAATCCAGATGTTCTGTACAGATGAATTCTCTGTGAATCAGGATAAACTGCTATGTTGATTTAAGCATAGAATCTTTTTAGATCATCTCTGCTCCACATTCTGGGGAGTTGAGTGCCTTTACAGGTCATAAGATAATATGCATTAGGCCAAGCAACCTCGCGTACGATGTAAGGGCCTTCCTAGTTTGGTTCGAGCTTGGGAACCCCCAAATTGTTGCCAACGTGCAATCGCTGTTTGAGCACCAAATTGCCTTGAGTGAGACTTCTGGGATTGACCTTACAGTTGAAGTATCGTTCAACCCAACGTTTGTGTTCCAGACGCTTGAGCACTGTTAATTGTCTTTTCTATTCTAGGAGATCCAGATCAATTCTTCGTGAATCATCATTCTCATTCATCCAGGTTTGTAGATCATTGGGATCGAAGTTGGCTACTGCTTTTACTCGGGGGAAAAAGTGTTTCAGCTCAACAGGTATGACAGCATCTATTCCGAAGGATATGGAGAAAGATGATTCTTGAGTGACCTTGGAGGGAGTGGTATTTTAAGCCCAAAGAGCGCCTGGCAGCTCGTCTGGCCAGTGGGTTTTGGCACCATCAAGGTGCTTCTTCAAAATATTCAAGATGTTCTTGTTAGCAGCTTTTGTCTGCCCATTAGTGTAAGGATGCCAAACAAATGCATATTTGAGATTAATTCGATGTTTTCCGCAAAAGTCATGAATCCGCTGATTAGTGAATGGAGTACCATTGTCTGTGATGACTGCCATAGGTACACCATACCTACAGATGATAGCCTATAGGAAGTTTTCGACATTCTCAGTAGGTCGAGCAAGAGGTTTGGCTTCTGCCCACTTTGTGAAGTAATCGACGGCAACCAAAATCCGCTTGTAACTCCTAACAGTAGTAGGCATTGGGCCCAAAAAGTAAGCCCCCAAACAGCGAAATGCCAAGACGAATTGATAGGTTTGAGATAGCCGGTGGGCTGTCTTTGCATGTCAGCATAATATTGGCATTGAGGACACTTCTCCACAAATGACTAAGCATCTTTGTGGATATCAGGCCAGAAGAATCCCTGGCGTAGGATCCGCATGACTAAGCTTCGACCGCGGGCATGAGTTCTGCATTCCTCTTTATGGACAGCTTCATAGCCTCTTGTGCTTTTTTGGTCTTAGGCATTTGGTGAGGGGTCTGGCATAAGACCTTCTATAAAGCTCCCCGTTGATGAGAACGTATTTGGCGCATTCAAGCTTTAGTTTTTTCGCCTCTTGCCTGTTGTCAGGTTGAGTCCCACTCTTCAAGTAGTTGAGTATCCTATCCATTCAGCATGATGGATGCTCCTCAGAGCGGATTTCCATGCATTCATAGCTAGGCTCTTCAAGTATTCGATGTCAACAGAGGTCGGGGAGCCCCCCTTTTGCAAGTCGATCTGCCACTTGATTTTTTCCTCTAGGAATGTGCAGCAAAGAGAATTCTTTGAATTAGGGGATCAAAGATTGGGTTTTCAGCAGATACTTCTTCAAAACTTCATCCTTTATCTCGAATGTTCGATTCACCTGGTTGACGATCAGTTGCGAGCCATTGAACACTTGTATGCATTTTATGGCCATACTGAGAGCGAAATTCAATCCCGCGATGAGAGCTTCGTACTCTGCTTGGTTGTTGGTGGCCCTGAACTAAAGGGTTACTGCTTGGAGCCCGGTGGCTCCCATTAGACTGGTTAGGAGAATTCTAGCCCCCTGGGACTGCGATCCAGATGTGCCATCGACGTGGAGGGACCAAGGCCTAGCCTTGCTCTTAGCCAGCGGCGGCTCTGAGGTAGAGAGTTCGGCTACAAAATCCACCAGGGCTTGAGCCTTTATTGTTGTTCGTGGAACATATTTGGTATTACACTTGCCCAGCTCGATGGACCATTTGAGAAGCCTTCCCGAGACTTTGGGAGTATGTAGTATTTTTAGGAGAGGTTGGTCAGTAACCACCTGAATAGTGTGGGACTAGAAGTATGGGCGTAGCTTTCTTACCGCCATCAGGAGAGCCAGAGCGAGCTTTTCCAGAGTGGGGTATCGGCTCTCAACATCCAGGAGTACATGGCTAATGTAGAAGATAGGATGATGTACCCTCTTATTATCGTCAATGAGGACAGCTGAGACTGCAGCGTCAGACACGCCCAAGTACAAAAACAAAACTACCCCTTCCCTCGGTGCCACTAGTATCGGTGCCGAGGTAAGATATCTCTTCAGCTTTGTGAAGGTCGCTTCACATTCATCAGTCCACTGGCCCCTTTTGTTGTTGCGCAAGCATCAAAAAAGTGGCGAACATTGGTCCCCGGCCTTTGAAATGAATCTACCTAGGTTGTTGATCCGTCCTACCAGTTTCTGAATTTCCTTCACCATTCGGGGAGAGGGCATGCATAGGATCGCTGAGATTTTATCTGGATTGGCCTCTATCCCTCTGGCTGAGATCAGGTAGCCCAAAAACTTTCCCGAAATCGCACTAAAGGTACACTTGGCGGGATTGAGTTTGAGGTTAATCCTTCGGAGGGTATCGAGTGTCTCTTTGACGCTGGTGAGGTGCCCCTCCATGCTCCTTCTTTTCACCAGTATATCATCGACATATGCTTCAAGATTCCTGCCTCTCTGACCTTTGAACACGGTGTCGATCATGCACTGATAGGTGGTGTCGACGTTCTTCAAACCAAAGGGCATGACGTTGTAACAATATGTATTGAAATCGATGATGAAAGCGACCTTTTCTTCGTCTTCTTCAGCCATCTGAATTTGATGGTACCCAAAAAAAGTATCTAGAAAGCTCATGACCTCGTACCCAAAGGTACGATCTACCATCGCATCTATGCATGAAAAAGGATATGTATCTTTGGGGCAGGTTTGATTTAGTGTGCGGAAGTCTACGCACATCCTCCATTTTCTGTTGGCCTTTTTCATCATAATGACATTGGTGAGCCATTGAGGGTATTGGACCTCTCGGATGTACCCTGTCTTTAGCAATTTGTTGACCTCATCCTTGATGGCATTCTGCCTCTTTCCCGCCATAACCCTCTTCTTTTGTTTTATGGGAGTGGCGGTATCAGATATGTTCATGTGGTGCTCGCAGACAGCCCTATCAACACCTGAAATATCTTCAAGAGACCATGCGAAGACATCGATGTACTCAGAAAGTAAGGCAGTGATTTTCGCCTGCTGCTTGTCATTCATAGAAGAAGATATGTTTATAATTTTAGCAGAATCTTCCCATCCCAAGGCTACATTTATGACCCCTTCTTGTGGTACAATAGGTTGAGATTCTCTGGGGTCTAGTTGATCGACAACGAGCTGCGTGGCGATCTGGAAGTATCGGGTAGCCTGCCTGACATCTTCTCTGATGGTGACAACGCCACTGGAAATGGGGAATTTCACGCAGAGGTGAGGCGTGGAGATCAACATCCCGAAGGAATTGAGAGTGGTCCTTCCTAGGATGGCGTTGTAGCCTGACTTGGCTCTGATGACAACGAAGTTCACCATGTCCATGGCGTAGCCGTTGTCATCGCAGAAGGAGACGGGCAGAGAGATGAATCCCAGCGGCTGGACCCTTTCTCCGGAGAAGGTTAGCTTCCTTGAGCCCCATTTGGAGGAAGGCAGATTAGAATAGGATATTAGCCGCGCTTCCAGAGTCAAGGACCACTCGCCGAACATCAAAATCGGCGATGCGAGCAATGACTACGATCAGGTCATTGTGAAGGTTGCCCCATTGGGGGAGATCTTCTTAGCAGAATGTAAGTGGGATGAGGGAAGAATGTTGGTGTGAGATGCCGCTAACCTCAATCTCCTGGCGGTGAGCGGCGGCAGGATCAACGCTAAAGATGACATTGATCATTCTCGCGATAGGAGGATAAGGGCGCTCCGGCTGGCTGGGGCCTGGAGATGGCAGAGTTTTAGTAGGGGCCCTGGTATTTTCGGGGGCCTTCCCTTTTTGGGTAGCGTTGAAGGTTGGCGCCATCTACATGAACTTTTCGAGCTTGCCCTGATCCACCAGTTTGTTGAGTAGAGCTCTAAGGGCTCGACACCTGTGAAGCCTGTGCCTGTAGTTCTCGTGGAACTCATAGTAGTTGTCAGGGTCCACTCTGGCTGGAGGTGTCAGCTTGGGTCCGGCAGGTCGAACCCAACCTTATTTAATGGCCACCGCATAGACTTCAGGAAGCCGCCGAGAGAAGAAATGCCTTTGCTGCTGAACATGCTGCGGTTTCCCCTCATCTCTACCACGACCTTTCACAATATGCATCATCGTGGACGATCGTTCGTCGCATCGATGTTTCCTCTTCTTCTCCTTCTTGGCTCCAGAAACAACCGGGAGAGAGGACTCAGCATTCTCGAGGAGCATGAATTGGCTGGCCCTGGCCACCAGCTCAGGGTAGCTCCGAGGTTTGGCCAGGTGCAGGGACTTAGACAAATCCCCGACCTTGAGTCCCCTTTGGACATTGTGCATGGCCATGGCAGGGTCGACATCTTCAGCTTGTGCTGCGACGGCGAAGAAGCGATTGGTGTAGTCCCGAAGGCTTTCCTTCTCGCCCTGTTTGATGTTGGCGAGCACCATATCAGAAATGACCATTCGGGTCTGGCCAATAAAGCAGGCGATCAATTCCCACTTTAGATGCTGGTAGGAAGAGATGTGACCCCTGGGAAGCTTGATGAAACAGCTGAATGCCGCTCCCTTCAGAGTGTTCACTAAGAGGTAGCACTTGGTGGCATCATCTGACTGACGATAACGGACCGCAGCCTCGAACTCTTGTATATGTTCGCGGGGGTCAGTCGCGTCTTTGTAAGCTTCAAGCCGAGGCGGTCTGAAGTCTTCTGAGATTAGAGCCAACCGGATGGCGTCAGTAAAAGGGGCATTGCTGTCCTTCGAGCTGAAGAAGGGGTCAGGCCCAAGAGAGGGTCCCTCCCGGCGAGGAAAGGAGGGAAAGCAGGTGGAAGGAAGGCACATTATGGTAAAGGACATGGCAGGAAATAATTTTGGTGGTCTTTCTGAGGGGGAAAGCATCTGGGCAGCTAAAAAGAGCTGGATTACTGAATGGAAGGCGCCGCGACAGGAGGCAAGGGAGCAGGGGCCTCCATGACCAGTGGAAGAGGTGCAGGAGCCACTGGCGGAGGCAAAAGAGGCACAAGAATCGCCGCGACTGGCGGAGGAGGAAGTACTACTACATTGACTGGCTGGATCTGCTTAAGAATGACGGCCTGTTGGGCTATGAGGCTAGTGACCAAGTTGATGAGGTTCGCCAGCATCCCTTGAAGCTCTAAGATGCAGGTACCCCTGAAGGAGGAAGCAGATTCGGTGCGATGCCAAGATGTTGAGGGCGAAGCGCCATCTCCTGGCGCCCTGACAGAAGGTTCACCTGCATGCGCACTGCTGGCGGCAGAGTTTGTTTTGTGCGTCCTGGCCACCATCTTCTCGGTGGTCTCAATGAAAGCACCAGAAGTTGTTGACGTCGGATGTAGGGGATCCCAAGTAACACTGAAAGAAAGAGAGAGTCCAGAAAGATGGTGGCGCGCAAAGAGCTCTAGCAACCACAACAACACACAGAGATTTAAGGTGGTTCAGAGAGAAAATCCCTTACGTCCAACTAGCGATTAGTAAAAGAATTTCACTATATAAAAAGCAGCTGTGAGGGCTGATACAATGCTAAGCTAGGGAAGAAGAAGAAGAAGAAGGGACCAGAGAGCTCCTCAGTTGGGGCTTTAGTACAGTGAGGGTAGGAGAATTCGAGAGAATTGCTTATGCTCTAGTTGCCCTTGTTGTTTTCTCTATTATCTCTATCTATCCCCTCCTTTCTTGAAACCTGTTCCAGGGTATTTGTAGGCAGTGAATAGTGCAGCTTTATCTTGGTTTTCCGAAACAAAAGGACGTAAACAAATCCTAGACCCATGCTGTTTTGTCGGCCACTTGAGGGACCAGAGTCAATAAAAGGAGAGCTCGACCTTTGGATCTTGGTACTGCTTCTGGGGATTCGTGACGACTGAAGCACGCGGGTTTTTGATCTCCGTGTCTGGAAAAAGTATTTTGTACGGGGAACGGTGCGGTCGGGCCATGCCGATTGCAACAGGCGCAGCTGAGGAATCATCGTCATCGATATTAGCAGGAGATGATCCCTGATCGTCGTGGACGATGTTGGGTCGAACCCTCGTGGCCGAAGTTGGAGATCTGCGAGAATAAGAGTATTAATATAAAGAGTTAGTGTCACCTGGGAGCCGCGTGTATAGCTAGGATGCAGCGCTGGAACCACGCATTAACAAAAGTTAAATGTGATGTTGTTAATGTCATTGTGATGCTTAAGATTAAATGTAATATTTTTAATGTCATTGTGATGTTTAAGATTACATGTAATATTTTTTGAATTCTAATCTTTTTTTGATATTTATCTCCAATGCTAGATGTAACATTGTATAATATTATTGTAATATTATATGTAATATTTCACTAAATATTATATTTTTAGCCACTAAATAACATAAATGCAACATGAAGATATGATGGTAATTAAAGCAACGTAGTATTTTATGAAGGCATCAATTACAACACATATTATGATGGCTTTATGAGCTTAAAATGAAAAATCAAAATAAAACTTATGTTAAGGAGGAGCTAAATTATAAAATTTAAAAGAACAGATTCACCTCAACTAACAAGTTTGTCATCATCAAAATGAGGGAGATTATTGAACCCTTATCGATTTTGATGATAACAAACGCATTAATAACAATATACTTGATTAATTTTTTTTAGTGCATATTATAATTAAGCTTTTCAGGATCAAAGAAGGATGATCGTCGAGATGATTTTGACCCAGGATTGATGAAATCAAGCTAAGAATAAAAGAAAATGAAGTTAATCAAGATCGCTGAGAAAAAAACATCAAGTCGAAAAGTCAACTTTAAAGATGTGTTCTCTCTAAAATTTTAGACTATCATGTAAGTGCAAAAAAAATTTAACTCATTTATTTGGAGAAATTTAACATAAATATAATTAAATTTATTTCATGATTTTTTTGGATTTTATTTACTTTATTTTTCAGAACGAGTTAATTTTTTATGACATGTTTTCTTCGATCTTCAAATATTTGAAATTTTTAATTGAATTTAATTTGATCAATAATTTTACTATTTAACGTGTCACTTCGATTTGAATCGATAAAATCTATTTTCAAGAAAATATATATATGCTATTTATAATAAATGACTAAATAAATAATAAATAAAAATTAAATACTTATTTATAAAAATAAATTAATTGAATTTCATGAAATATATTTCTGATCGATTTTGAATGCTTTCAACTCGTTCAAAACTCGATATTTTGAATTACTCGATATTTTAAATTCCACTAATCTTATTTAATTCTCACTTTCTTCTTTTGCTCCTTAAAATCAGCCATAAAATATGTTAAGTGGCTAGTTTTGTCCCCAATTAATTTACAAAAAATTATAATACCCAAATTATCAATTTACCCTAGTTTATCTATAAATATTATGGAATTTGAGTTAATACCTCTTTTTGGCCAACTAAAACTCCAAGCTCTCTTATTCTCCAACTAAAAAACTCTCTCCCCAAGCTCAAAGTTTCTGTTCACAATGTTAAGAGTCGATTCTATGGGGTTCTTGGATCTTCGAAGGTGTTATATATGGGTATTTTTTTCCTCTCTGAATCAATTCTTCTTGAAGATTTGCGGATTTTCATACTACTCATTCGAGCTCCAAATAGTTTAAAATTTTTACTTATCTTTCTGGGAGCATCAATTTTATTTAAAAATTTTCCTAAAATTTTTTGGTGAACAAATTTTTCGCTGTAAATTTATATTTGTTTCTCTGTATTTTAATTTTCATAAATCATACCAAATTCAAATAATTCTAAAAATTTTATAGTAAATTATATAACTAAAACTACACCTAAAAAAAACTTTAAGTGGTTTTAATTTGTATTATTTTCATAAAAAAAATTTAAAGTTTCTGTCGACCTGATTTTATATCATATTAAAATATTTCATCGAGTTTGATCTCTTTTTTTTCTTCTTATATTTTACAGACATAGAGCTCTTATTAAATTTTTAAATTGAGTTAATTTATCTCTTGTACGACCTATAAGGGTCATCATTTCATATTCTCATTTTTGGTTTTGAGTCTTCCTGCGTGGGGAGGGATTTTCTTACTTGTCCCTAAGTAAAAAGAGAGATGAGGTTGTTCCTTTCCCTCGGTAAAAAATGGATCTAGAGATTGGTTGTACTTTTGGATCAAAAAAACATAAGTTTTCTCCATGTATTAGGGCTTGAGCTTGGCCATAACAAGCTTGGGATAGTGGAACCCCGAAGAAGGAACAAATGGGAGTGGACTAGGCAAGAAAATACCCGAGCCACTATACATCGTGTGTCATCTTTCACTTTTGTTGGCCCAAAGGCTTCCGAAGAGAGGGGTGAATTAGCAATAAAAGAATTTTAAAATAAATTTAAACAAAAAACTAGAGAAATATTTTATTTAATTCTGGGAGATTGATTTAGCAAAAAGATCTGCAGAAGAGTTAGAACAGAAGGCACCACCAGAACATGAGGTCAATTTGAGAAATTGGGCTTTGCACAGAAACTTAACAAATTACAGCAGAGCAGAGCAAACAGCAACAAATTTCAGATATATGTATTATAGTAAAATTTCATGCAAGAAGTATATGATTTTTGTTTAGATTCAAATTTTGATTTATGGAGGAGTATATTGATTTAATTAATATTCTAAGAGATACCACATATAAGGCACAAAGAATTTATAGTGGTTCGGCCTCCCGCCTAGTCCACTCCCCATGCACCTCGAATGAAAATTTTACTATAACCCCAGCTTTTTACGGGAACCAAAGCTGAACAAACCAGTGCAACCCTATGGCTTTTTCAAGGAACCAAAGCCAAGCAAACCTACAATCCCACGGGTTTTTACAAAAACCAAAGCCGAGCAAACCTACAAGCGTCCACTAGGGAGAAGGAGAAAGGAAAGATAGATTTTGTTAGACTTACTAGCTTAAATTACAATGCAAGAACAAGAATAAATATTACAATGAGGTACTCTATGCACATGCAAATTAGCCAAGGAAATACTTGAGTAAGTCCGAAAATAGCTCGAATAAAAACAGAGAGCAAAAACAATCTTGAAGCTAAGAGATGAAAGACACAATGTGAACTTTCAATGATAATCAAGAAGATTGAGTTTAAACTAAGAGTTTTGGTGAACCTCAACTATTAATAGCTTGAAATACGAGGATTCACGGCAAAACAAACACAAAACAACAATAGGAATAAGTTTCAGAAGCTGTAAAAGAAAGAATAAGGGAACAAAGGTCATCGTTTCTGTTGACGTAGGATGTGTGGATCCCGAGAAATACCAAAGAAAGAGAGTTCCGGGAGACGGCGGCGCGCAAAAGGGTGACGAACCTGTTAATAGAGGCTCAGGGAGAAGATTTAGTCCGAAGCAACCAGAAAAGCACACAGAGATTTAAGGTGGTTCAGGGAGGAAATCCCCTACGTCCACCGGTCGATCAGCGAAGAAGTTTCACTAATAAGAAAATGATAGCCTTTAAGGCTGTACAATGCTTTGAGAAGAGTCAAAGAGGAAGAGGAAGGAGGAGAGGAAGAAGAAGAAGCCAGGAGCTCCTCAGCCGGAGTCCTGTTACAATCAAAAAATTCACTTTTTATTGAGAGTTTTGTTTGTCTGTATGTATATCCTTTTTTCTCCTTTCGCATCCCCGTCTGGAGGACTGTTCAGTGATTTTTATAGCCGTTGACGTGCATAGCTCCACCCTGGTTTCCCGGAGGAAAGGTGATGGATGAGCTCTGAGCACCGCTTGTCTGTCACCGGAGAGGTCCGCAGCTGTACGAGGATGATGGCTTTAAATGCTGGTACCTCCGTTTGGAAGGAGCGCCCGTACGGAGAGCGGCGAGGTTAGGTGAAGTTGATTGTGACAGGCATTACCTCGTACCCTCGTGCCCGAGGTTACGAAGTTTAATCCTGGGTCGTCGTGGACGATGGTAGGTTGAACCCTCGTGCCCGATGTTTGACCTGGGTCAAGAGTCCTGCAAAACCTGAAGCTGAGTCAGTCAATAACAAATCAAGTACAGGCCTGTCAGGTGCCACGTGTTCGACCAGGATGCAGCGT
>JAEMOT010001044.1:313633-345734 GCA_019297695.1 Apostasia ramifera | reverse complement strand
CGGGATACAGAAATTGGATCTTTTCTTCTTTCAGATTAGACAATCCAATCGCTCCTTGAGCCTTAGATGATTACCTCCACATTCCTACGAAATTACCTCCGTAGCCGACAAAGAAGATCCAAGAGAAATCATTACTGAAAATACCCAATTGAATCACCTATTCAAGTTTCCCAAGAAGAAGCTTGAGAATTTGCACTCTTTCACCAAAAATCCTGATAATCTTATTTTTTTTCTATTTCTCTCTCTCTCTAATTTTTTCAACTTACCTGATCATCCCGTATTTATAATGGTAGCCTATAACAAATCTTATATCTGATTCTCATAAAAATCTCAACAGCTTAACAAATAATTCTTATAATTAAGATTATTTAATTATTATTTAAATCACATTTTAACAGTAAATTCTGTATATTTGTGTGGCATTAGTTGATTAGCAAGTGAATTATTGAGGTATTATTTTATGGGTACATAATAATTTTTCTTTCGTTTAAATGATCAAAGAAGAAAATCAAGGTTACTCCTTTGGGATATGAACAAGAAAATTTCATGATAAAAAATTTTCCCCAGGCTGGAAGCCTGGAAGCCTTCAACTGCAATATTTTTTGTGCTTTTTCTAGTAGTTGACCCGTCGTTCCTTTCGGCCGTCCGACCACTCATCTCTGGACAACCTTTTGACCATGTAAATAACCGATCAATCGAAACAGCGAACAGGAAAATTGACTACCTGTTGTGCGTCACGTACCCTGTTAAAAGTTTCCTCAAACTTTCAACGCCATCAATAGGTTCAAAATGCTGTTCTGTATTCAATGTCTACACAAATCCAAGAAAAATTTCCTTTGGCCGCCCTCTGCGTTGACCGATCGCAACAAAGACCGGTAAAATCCCGCCTTGAACCAATGCGTTCTTCCCATAAGTTTGACTTGGGACGTTCCAGTTACTACATTGTACAGTTTACCTATCATAGTCCGAGGATGAGGCGAATCCCTGGTTTGTGGATTTTTTGAATTAAATACTTAAATGAGAATGGTCTACGTTTATATGCAGTTCCGCGAAACATTGGAACGAACTCTCGGCCCGTATAAAATGGCATGCGACGGAGGCCGAGAGGAATGTGCTTGTGCGAGATTAATACGCAGGGCGGACAAGGGTTCGGCGACGATGTCTTGCTCTGTTGCGGTCGCGAGCTCGCCGGCGTTCTCGCCGTCGATGATCTCAATTACACGTAAAGCTTCGACGGAAACTTTAGCACTCAGTCTCCAGCATCATCTGTCGTCATCATCGTCGTCGGCCGATGGCTCTTCCTCGCCAGCTTCGTGCTCTTCGCCTTTTCGGAGGTTCCAGAGAGGTGCCGGCGGAATTCGATGCTGCAATAGGGATATCTCCACCTCAGATTCTCGGATCTTCGGATTTTCAGCTTCATCATGTGGTTCTTCTTCGGTTCTGAAGAGGAAGAGGCCCGCCCGTCTCGAGATTCCGGCGTCTGGATCTCTGGCATTGCAGGCGAATCCGGTTCTCGATGATAGGGTGGAGGTTGAGGCGGACTGCGCGCGGTATTCTGTTTATTGCAAGAGGGGAAGGAAGGGTTTAGAGATGGAGGATCGCCATAGCGTCGCTCTTGATATCCTCGGGGATCCCCAAACGGTACGATTCTAGGGATTCTTTTTTCCCCAATTCAGGATTGATCAGGGATTTCATGTTTTTGTGTAATCAGTTACTAATTTCATCCCTGATATTTGCAGGCATTCTTCGGTATTTTTGATGGTCATGGGGGATCGAAGGCCGCTGAATTCGCTTCACAGAAGATTGGGGAGCTGATTGTGGAAGAGGTGTTGACTAGAGGTGGTGAAGGGGGGATTGAGCTGGAGGAAGCTATGAAGAACTCCTACCTGAAAACCGATATGGAGTTCTTGAAGGA
Source organism: Apostasia ramifera (assembly GCA_019297695.1). Taxonomy (NCBI): domain Eukaryota; kingdom Viridiplantae; phylum Streptophyta; class Magnoliopsida; order Asparagales; family Orchidaceae; genus Apostasia; species Apostasia ramifera. Next base: position 343,819 of record JAEMOT010001044.1, on the reverse strand, counting down.
GGACTTGGGGGGAGGTGCCTGCTGCGTTACAGCTTTCGTCAGGAACGGCGATCTCATCGTTTCAAACGCCGGAGATTGCCGTGCCGTAGTCAGCATCTCTGGGAAAGCTGAAGCTCTTACTTCCGACCACCGGCCGTCAAGGGAGGACGAGAAGGACAGAATCGAAAGTCTCGTGAGTCCGCTTTCCTTCCAATTTCCTTTGTCCTCATTTTCCTCCTATTAGCGTCGGTCCCAAAACTGAGCTGTTTTTGCTCCTTCCGATTTGCAGGGGGGATACGTAGATTTCTGCAGAGGCGTTTGGAGATTGCAGGGATCCCTGGCTGTTTCCAGGGGAATTGGTGACTCCCATCTGAAGCCATGGGTGATTCCCGAACCAGGAACTAAAATCATGAAGATCAAATCAGACTGTGAATTCTTAATTCTAGCATCTGATGGGCTTTGGGAGAAGGTGAGATTTTTTCCACATTTTCGAATATTTTTATTTATTTTTTGTTCGTTACCGATTAAAGAGAATGCAAAATTTAAAGTTATCCTTTTTGATCTCTCAGGTTAGCAATCAGGAGGCTATCGACATGGCTCGCCCCCTGTGTCTGGATCCTCAGAAGCCATCGCCTCTCATTGCTTGCAAGAAACTTGTAAATCTATCTGTTTCTCGAGGTTCAATGGATGATATTAGCGTTATGATCATCCATCTGGGACATTTTATCTGATTAATTTGCAGAACACAGTTGTATTAAATGCTGCATTTGCATATGTTTTTTACCCGTTCTGCAAATTGCTGGCATGTGAGAAGAAAATTGGCAGCCCATCTGTAGTTTTTACATTAAGTTGTATATATGTCAACTTAGAAAAAAGAAAATGGCAGCAAAAACTTCACCATCTGTTCGATTACAACATCCTTTTGGGTTTTAGCTGTCCAATTTGTCTCTTGCTCTCGATTTTGTGCGCGCAGCGTCGCAGCCTCTTGTTTTATCTCGGATTGTCTTTCAGTGGTGCCTCCTGTGATCTTTTTGATATTTTTTGATGTTGTACATGGATGTCTATGCTGTGTTACATTGCTTCTGGTTGCCTTTTGTTGTTTGCTGCAATCTTTCCCAAGTGCTGCTATGTGGTGGTGCTCCATGCTTACATCATATGATTATGAGTTTGTTTTTCTCTGTGCTACATTTTAAGAACCAAATCAGGAATCCAATCAGTCAACTTGTCAGTTTATAGTCCAGCCAGTTCAATCAGATTGAACTTGCAATTCAATCAAATGATCTCATAATTAGATTACAAATATTTGTTGTGACGACCCGGGATCGAAGAGGACGAGGAGTGATGGTCAGGGTGATGTTCATATAATTGAATTAGAATCACCTTAATAAAGAGCGGTTATTGGCAGATTTCTGAGTAAAGTGGGAAGCAAAAATGAATCTTTCTATATCGAAAAGTGAGATGAGTTCCTGGGTTGTATAGTTAAATAGGATCATCCTAAATAGTAGAGATGTTGTTTGGGAGAAAATAGTGAGGTAAATGATTAAAAATTTTGTAGTAAAGCGTACTTGAGCTAGAGTAGTATTAAGGTGAGTCACTTATTGGAAAATACTCAAGCCACGTAATTTTTTAAAACCAAAGAATTTTATATTTTTAATTCTATAAATATTATCAATAACTTTTAAGAAATTAGAGTTAATATGAAAATAATTGAATTCCTTAATTCTTATTTTTGCCTTGATTGTTTGATACGTTCATCAATGTGATTTGAGATTCTTCCTTAATACGGGGACAACGACTGCTGGTTGGCTTCAAGCTCGTTGTCTTCTTCTTCGTCAGCGTGTTGGGTAGGGGGAATGGAATTAATGTTATCGCAGATGAGAGGAAGAAATTAGGCCGACCTAGAGGGTGTCATGAGGCGAATGGCCGATTCCGAGTTAATGTTAATTATATACTGATTGTTAGATGCTGTAGAAGCAACATCGCATTGCTGTCATTGTTCTCTTTATTTCACATCATATATATTTTTTAAAAAAATTATATATTTTTTTTCAAATTAATTTTTTCTTCTAACTAAATTTAATTTAAGATAATTTTATCCGGCCCTACATATAATTTCATATAGGTTCATAAAAATGAAGATATTTCGTTTGGGTCCCTTCTACCAAAAATATTTTTTATGTGGATCTTTTTTTATACATTCTATTAAGTTTAACTGTTAAGTTATTATTTTAAAAATTTAAAATATATATTTGAATTAAAATTTATTATTATTGATTAGAATATAGAAAAAAATAAGTTGAAGTTGCAATAATAATTGAAAATACTTAAATTTTTTTTATAATACTAAATATATATTTAATTTTTTTAAATGATAATTTAATAGTCAGATTTAGCAAATTCATTAAAAATGACCCACGTGAAAAATGTTGTGTGTGAGAAAGACTCAGATGGCACATTTTCATTTTTATGAACCTACATGAATCTTAGTTATATTTTATGAGCGTGAATGTTTGGAAATATCAGGATGATTTCTCTTTGGTCTGATTAATTATTTGATCTTAATATTATATTATATTATTTTTAAATAATAATTTTATAATTATTTAAAAATTTATTTACATATACCATAAAATTAAATAATTATATTCTTTAAATAATATTAAGATACTATCAAAAAAGAACATTAACAAAATATTGGATGAGACATTCCCTTTAATTTTTGATTTTTTTATGAATATTTTAATTGAGTTCTTCAGAAGTATCAAAGCAATGGTTAATACATAAAAGAAATTTTAAACACTCTGATTTTAGGCAAATTTATTAATAGATAATAAGAAATTTCTGTTTATGACTTAATTAATTGTTTTTAGCTAGTCTTTTATCATGCTAATTTATTTATTTATTTAATAATTTATTAGTTCAGTACTGATGAATGTAATTAATAAAATTTGTGAAAGTACTTATTTGATAATTAAATTGATAAGTAGTTGGTATAATTGGATATTGAATACTTTTAGCAGTTTTAATTGAAGATTCATTTAGATGTGTAGATATTACTTTTATTCCACTTATTTTTTTTTGCCCTTTTTTGCGTGAAGACTAAAATAATATTAATTTAAAAAATAATAATAATAATTATAAATAAATATTTTATTCATTCTACACAAATTTTAATATAAAAAATATTATTTTACTTCACATACTCAATAAATTTCAATAAAAATATTAATTTTATTTTACATCTTAGACTAAAATACTCGATTCAAATATTTTGATTTAGAATGTGAAATAAAGTAGATAATTTTATTGAAAATTATTAAATATGTAAAGTAATATAATATTTTTTAATATTAGAACTTGTATAGAATAATTTAAAAAACTTATTTTTTTTTATTATTATTTTTAAACTAGTTCTATTTTGGTTTTGATTTTGATCATCGTACCAAATAGTGCCTTTATCATAATTTTATTTGTATTTTACATGTGTATGACATAATTTAAATACGTGTTATATTGCGTTATCATTTGGAAAAATGTTAGGCAGCCAAATAAGGAAGTCCAAAGAGGATTCAATATAATTTTTTTTTTTTTTGGATAGCTTATTATTCAGTAGAAGAAAAATTATTGCGTGAGACTATTACGCTACCTCACCCATCAGTCACCCAATGGGACGGCGCCGCGCACAGTGCCAGTTGCACAATGGGGAGAAAACTTTATTTCGTATCATTTTTTCATCTTTTTACAAAATTTTTTATTATAAAAAATTTCTTATTTGGTTTAAATTCATATACAAAATTTAAAAAATTAAATATAAAGTAAAATAAAGTTCATATAAGTCAAAAATGTGTGAACCTTATTTTATTTTTGATTTTATTTAAAAATATTTTTGATTTTGTGTGAACCTTATTACTTTGTATTCTATTTTTTAAACTTTGTATATAAATATAAATCAAGTAATATATATTATACAATAAAAAAGATTATAAAAAGATGAAAAAATGATACAAAATGACAAGAAAATGATCGATGCAATCTATTATTTTTATTTTCTCACCGTTGCGTGCAGGAGCCCACCTACTTGCATGGGTCATCCCATTGAGAACCTAACGGATGAGATTGCACAATGCCTCACTCAATAGTATTTTTTTTTTTTTTTTACTGCACAGTATTATTCTATCATCATAATTTATTTGTGTCGACAAAAAACTCTATCAGGAGATGTGCATCATCTCTAGCAAAGAGAAGATCCGCAGTATGGAGTGAACCTTGCATGCAACAATTGGAGAACAGAATTAAAAAGGCTCAACGAGGAAGAACTCACAAGTTTATCTAATTTGGAGACATTCTTTACATCCATGAGCCAATTAGGACAAACATTTTGCAAGCAAATAAAATAAATTCATAAATATATTACAAGTAGATCTTTCTAGTGTACAAAGATTTGAGTTTGTTTCTAGAAGTTCAAGCATTTGTTTCTAGAAGTATTCAAACTCTATAAAAGAAGGGATTTAATGAGCTCATAAGAAAGCAATTTGTCCCCTATCTCAATCTCTGAGATTAGCCTTGGCCTGGCTTAAGCTAGCAAATTGTTTAGTATGTCCGGAATAATTCACCAACTCGATTTAGTGTGACATAATGTGCACGACTCATTGACTTGTCAATCCCCTATAGACATTAACTCGTATTTATGAACAAAAATGCAAAAAACTGAAAAATCAAATTGAACTCGAATGAATCACAACAAATTCTTTGATGAACTGAACCATTGGTTTCAATTTAGATTTTTATCTTATAGTAACCAATGATTTCGGTTTAAGATTAGTTTTGTAATAAAAAATTAAAGGTTAATCAAACCAGTTTACCTATTATATCTTTAGGTTTTTACTATAAACATTGAACTAGATTATTTTATTAAGGAGTTTTTACATACAGGACATAAAATTTACACAAAATTACNTATTTAAATTATTATTTATATAAATTAATTTATTTATAGTATTTAATTAATATTAATAATATAGTTAAGATTAAAGCTAATTTAGAAATGTGAAGTTCACCATCAAAGAATATGGTGTGAAATATGTGAAATACGTAAAATTTAAATAAATATGGTGTGATAGTGGTAATATTTATGAATTGATGGTGAAATGCGTAATTTCGTATAAATTTCATGTTCTGTATGTAAAAATTCCTTTTATTAAATGTCTCTTTAAATTATTATATATATTAATTAACTTATACATAATAATAATGGAAAACATATTTTTCACTTTCTTGTCCACTCTTAGGCTTCATTTGGTTTGAGGTAATTATTTTACCCAACATAAATCTCAATTATAAAAATTAACTTTATTTCACAACCAACACAAATACGAATATTAGAATTGAAAGTATTTCATATTTTACACGCTTTTTAATATTAAAATAAATTTTTTATTAAACTTAAAAAATTAAATTATTTTTTCTTTTATTAAACTTACAAAATAAAATATTGAAAAAAAGCTCGAATAAGATAAGGCTTTATACTTAATTACATGCATATAAGAATGTTTGTAGTCTGCTATCAACTTATAAAATTTTTGGTGAACTTAGCTATTAGCATTAAATAATTTTTTAACTAAAATAATATCATATATTAATTAATTTATAAATTTAATATGAAATTTTTATTTTTTTATTAAAAGATAAATCTATTTTATAATTTAGTCTTAATTTTTTATATTAATAAAATATTTTATTAATATTTTTGATTATATTTATATTTAGTATTATTATGAGCATTTTTTTACAAATTAATGTAAAATATTTGTATGATATATTAATGTTTATTAAAATTTATAAAATTCACAACATTCATGTTTACATTATAAGTTTTGAGATAGCAAATTTATAATTAAAAATTGATGATTATTGTTAATTAACTCAAAATTAATTCGTTAATCGAATAGTTAGTTAACCATTAGGTTAGTTCCAATTTAGGATTTTAATATTAAAAAATGAATGTATTTTATTTAGTTTTCAATTTTTATACTATAAAATAATTAATCGAAATTGATCACCTCTACCTACTTGCTAGACATTGAACAATCACTAACAAATTTGTGAATCATCTTAGTTTTAAGGGCGAGTCTTTTGTTCTTCTACCTTCCTCTTGGTTTTAAATAGCCTTTTAATTTGAGTTGAGTTCAGATTGAAGTTAACAAAATAAATTGAATTTGAATTTGTATTGACTTAGTTCGGACGAACTCACTCAAGCTTGACTCAGTTACTCTATGTACCGTCCAGTGTAATCCCTATTATCTCGATTTTATTTGAATAAAACTCCTAATTTTGTTCTAAACATCAAACTTATTATTTAGGGTAAGTTGTATTTAGGCCTTACAGGTCGAAAGGGCATTACAAAGTAGTCTCAATCTTTTAAAAATTTAGATTAAGAGCTCTAAACTTATATCAATGTTGTAGTTTTAATTTTTCTTTCACAATATTACCTTTTTTTAGTCTTTTTTTAATAAAAATATAAGATTTAATTATTTTTTAATAAATTTGAACTACTTAAATATTTTAAAACACTATTATACTCTTCTATCATAATTGAACTGAATTCAAGTTATTTATAATCAAATATTTCTCTTATATACTATAAAAAAATAATTCTCTTATAAAAAAAAATCACATATTTATATACATATATATCTTTTAATTCTTTTTTTAATTACATATTATTATTTTTTTAAATTTAATCTCATTTTTTTCAAAAATAACATATTTAGTTTTTTTAAATTTTTTTTTATTAATTATGATTTTAAATACTTATTATCAATAATATATATAATATTATAAATATATTTATCAATATATATATTTCATTAGTTTTTGTTTCTAAAAAAATTTAAAAAAATTAAATTATAAAATAAAAAAAATAAAAAATCTAATATGAAATTAAAGAAAATTTAAAAAATTTGTAAGTAATTGTTAAAAAAAAAAAGAAAGCTTCTGACGTCATTGCCATACTGAATTTTCATTGGTCGGTTCCGTTGGATGCTTTAAACTCAGCCACGTGTCGTTCCCCATGAAGCATCTCGACTACCCTAACCTCGAACCTTTTAAAAATCTCTGCGCCGTTGCGAGCAGCGTCAGACGTAACAAAAATTCCAAGCCGAGGCATAGGCGATAGGCGTCGATGATGATGCGTCCAGTTCTGCTATTGTTTCTCCTCATACTTCCCTTCTTCGTTCCGTATCCTGAAGCCAAATCCCTGGATCCCTATAAGGTAACGCCCTCTGCCCTAATTTGCAGAATTCTGCGGTTTCTTTTCTCTAGGGTTGCCTGTGTTACTAATCTTGATCTCTTTCGCGTGTTTGTTGCATGAAATACTGATTTGTGGGCTTGTATGTGTTGTAGGGCTCTAAAACTTGTGATCGTGTGCTGCAGGAAGTTTAATGAAATTGGTTGCATGTTTTGCCTATCGAATTGCATCATTCTAGAATCTTCAGATTTGGTATAGTTGTATAGATTAACAGGGATGACTGAATTGCTGAAAGTTTACCAAATAAATGTGTTCTGGAATGTGGATTTGTTAGTTGATGTGTTAGAAAAAGATTGGGGAAAAAAGTCCATTCTTTATTCCATCAATATCGGTACATATGTACAACGTTTTTATGAAAAATACAAGAATTTATTTTTTAGAATAATTTAGGGAATATGCTGGTCTTGGTATGGAATGATATAACTTTCAAATCCCATCACATATGGTATGATGTAATCTCGTCTTCTATGGTATGACACAATTGATAAATATATGCTAATATTCCCCCTCAAACTTAAGGGGGAAGTGCACTGATCAACTTGAGTTTGGAAACCAAGTAGTTAAGTGTCCAGGTAAGTGAGCTTTGGTAAAGATCTCTGCAACTTGACCAATAGACGAGATAGGAAGGAGTTGAACATCGTCTCGGACAATGTGCTAGGAGATAAAGTGACAATTAAATTTGATATGTTTGGTCTGTTCATGAAAAACATCATTATAAGTAATTTGAAGGGCACTGTGATTATTACAATAAACTTTGGTTGGAGAGGAATGAGTGATGCCCACATCAATGTGTAACAATTGTAGCCAAATGAGTTCTTGTGTAACATTAGCGGTAACACAATATTAAACTTCTGTACTGGAGTGAGAAGTAACAATTCGCTTTTTGCAACACCAAGAGATAAGAGATTTTTCTAGAAAGAAACATAAATCAGTGGTCAAACGTCTATCTATTGGATCACCAGTGTAATCAGCATCAGAATATGCACAAAGTTTCATAAGGGAGTTAGATAGGACATGAACACCATGAATCAATGGACCCTTGATGTAACAAAGAATATGGAGGATGTCAGTGAAATGTATAGTATACAGAGCTACTATAAGACTAACAATGTGAATTGCATAAGCAATAGATCAAACTACCCACGCCTAATCGATTGTTTCTAGAATTGATGGTCCGGTCCGACCCAAGGTTTATGTTGTTTGTTCCCAAGAATTGATGGTCCAGTCCACCATCTGTTCCCTAAGTATGGATGATCCGGTAAGTGAAATAATGGAAATCATGCCTTCTCTCCAATCTATATCACGCTCATCTTTGACGTTCATATTGCAGAAGATTTAGGGTCTACATTCCCATTAGGGACTACATCCTTATTGTGATTAGCATGCATTTTCTTGGTGCTTCAATGAGGCGTGACTAATTTGTTTTTTTTTTACTGTTTAGTAACTAGTAGTAGCCCATCGCTTTGCTCATGTCAAAAGTTATCTTGAACTTTTCCTGCTTGTCAATTCTAATTCAAGTATCATTGCAGGTTCTTGGTGTTGATAAAAAAGCTAGTCCACGTGAGATTCAGAAAGCTTTTCACAAGTATGTAGTTAAACCTAGAAAATAATGCTTCATGTTTCTTAATAGATATAAACTACTCGATAATTCACACCTTCCTTGTTTTAACTTTTATGCAGGCTTTCTTTGCAATATCATCCCGATAAAAACAAAAATAAGGGTGCACATGAGAAGTTTGCTGAGATAAATAATGGTACCTACTATTCTATTGATATGGGGTTTTCTCACATCTTTACTGTAGTTTCTGTTTCTAGTATATTTGAAGTGTGTATTCCTTTGCTAAATGGTTGTTTGTGTATAAACAACCTATCATTTATATTGATCTGATTATCCAATATTGCTAGGAATAGAAACTATATATGCATGCCTTGTTAACGATGTTTTTAAAGATTTGTCCATTTTTACTTTGAGAGCCAACTAAAGCTTTCTTTCATATACCTTATTTTTGAAGTCTCCACCTCTATCGCCTGGTATTGAAAAGCCTTATAAGAAATTCAGTTGAATATTATATGTGTTTGTAGTGATGCAGTTGATACCTGGCATAGAAAAAAAATTTTATGGAATTTTTGTAAAGTATTACTTTATTGAATGGAACCATTTTATCTTTTTTACAAATTGAGTTTGTAATAGTAGATTGATTTGTCTCTGATAACAAAACCAAAGAAATGGTAGTTTCACCTGGAAAATCTTTTTAAAAAATGTAACTACTAAGACATTTCCCCATACCGACTACTTTATGGTCATAGAAAAATGAAAAAAATTCTCATATTCACAAGTTAATTCACATAAATTTAGCCAAGAAAGAAGCATTTCTAGTGGAGAAATGACAATTGATATCAAGTTATCAGGAAGAGCGAGTGATTTAGATATTTTGGATCAATCATATAAAATAAAAATAAAATATATGGTGATGTTATTAGTAGGATTTAAGTAAGATGGATAAAGTGGAGGATTGCATCTAATGTAATATGATAGAAAAATTTTACTTAAATTTAAATGTAAATTTTATAGAACAATTGTAAAGCCAATGATGTTATATAGTGCTGAATGCTACTCTACAAAATAGAAACATACAAATAAGATAAGTGTCGCAGAAATGAGGATGCTAATATGAATAAACAAATATACACGAAAAGATAAGATGAGAAATGAGTATATTCGTGAGAAGGTTTTAGTAATCTTAATTGAGAATAAGCTTAGAGAGAGTCGGCTTAGATGGTTTGGACATATAATTCGTAAACCGATAGAGGCTTCAGTAAGAAAAATTGAATTATTGAATTTTGCCTATGTAAAAAGAGAAAGAGAAAGGCCAAAAAAAACATGATAAGAAATTATGAGGAATGGTCTTATATATTTGGAGTTAAATGAAGATTTATTATTTGATAGAGAGCAATGAAAACAAAAGATTCATGTAACCAACTTCTCCTAGTTGGATAAAAGCTTGGTTTGTTGTTGTTGTTACATAAGTTAATTCATGGTAATTTTATAGCTATCAGTGATGGTATTTGATAATTTGTTTTTTTTTTAATATCCTAAGGACCATTTAGTATATAAAATTTTTATTTTATGTCCTAAATATCATTTGTTTATTTTACTTTTTTATACCAACATGAGATGGTTGGTTAAACAAATATCCAATTATAGCAATGGAAGCATTTTATCTTCTTTACAAATTGAGTTTGTAATGGTAAATTGATTAGCCTCTGATGACAAAACCAGAAAAATGGTAGTTTCAGCTGAAGAATCTTTTTAAAAATGTAACCCCAGTAAGACATGCCCCCATAGCGACTACTTTATGATCATAAAAAAAGAGAAATTTCTTAACCGTGGTAATTCTATAGCTATGAATGATGGTATACGGTTATTTTTTTCTTAATATCCTAAGGACCGTTTACTATATAAAATTTTTATTTCATATCTTAAATATAATTTTTTGTAATTTTGCTTTTTTTCCCAACATGAGATGATTGGTTAAACAAGTAGCCAAGTATAGCAAAAACCAAGATCTGCTTTTTCTGGTGGTTTTTAAGTTAATCTTTTTCATGTTACAGCGTATGAAATTCTCTCAGATGAGAATAAGAGAAATAACTATGATCTATATGGAGATGAAAAGGGCAATACAGGATTTGATGCCGGTAATTTTGATAATCATGATGGATACACCTACTTCACTAGTGGTGGCCCTGGTGGGGGGCACTTCACCTCCGGCCTTGGCGGATGGCAGTCAATGGGTGGTCAAGATAATACAAAATCCTTCTCCTTTTCGTTTGGTGGCAATCCACGTGCTAGTGGCAATCAGTTTGGTTTTGATATGGGTGATATATTTTCCAACATCTTTGGAAGTGGAATGAGTGGTAGTCATTTTGGGTCTTCTAGCAGCTCAGGTGCCAGATCAAACTCAGGGTTCTCTTCTTCTGGAAATGTTGAAGACATCAAATTATCATCTTTTAACAAAAAAATCAGAGATCAAGGCTTAACTTGGCTCCTTTTATTTTACACAACTTCTGCGAGAGGATATCATGTTCTCGAATCTGTGTTGGAAGATGTTGCTGATTCCTTAAGTGGAGCATTAAAGGTTGATAATCAGCCTCTATCATCCTTCGAAATCATGTTTTGAAAGCAGTTGTCATTTACTATAGTTGCTATGATAATGATATAAAACCATCGTGTATGCATTAAAGTGATTAATGAAATCCTATGCTTGTGCAGGCTGGGAAAATAAATTGTCAAACTGAGCAGGCCCTCTGCAGGGATGTCGGCGTGTCAACATCTGGATCAGCTAAGCTTTTCATTTATTCATATGGAAGCAGTGGGAAGGGTTCTTTGTTGGAGTATAATGGAGACATTGATGCTAGAAGTTTGAAAACTTTCTGCCAGGATCACCTGCCCAGAATTTCGAAAAGAGTAGATCTTAGCCGCTTTGAGTTTTCCATTACCACTGATAATCTTCCGGAGGTGCTACTGCTGTCGACAAAGAAAGATACACCTGTCATGTGGCGTGCTGTTAGTGCGCTGTATCGGAAAAGCTTTTTGTTCTATGATGCTGAGGTAAAACCCTTGCATTGATAATTTAGGTCCCATTTGGCATTACACGAAAAAATCTGTTTGGCTACCCCTTTTTTTTGTAACAAAAAATATATTGATTTCAAATACTATACAAACTCTAATAGGAAAAAATAATAATTACGTCCCATATAACTCATTGTTATCATTAACTTCATTATATCTTATTGAAATAGTTAATTCTTTCAAATTCAAGGTCCCATTTCTCCTTCTCTGCCTTTTTCCCCTCCCTGTAAGCCCTCTATTATACACAAATTTCAACAATGTCTAAAAGCAATCCCTGTTTACCATTTTTGTGCTCCAACTCAACGCAACCTCAATGATTACTAAAATTTAACCGGCTTGGTATCGGGGTTGGTTGGCTATCGTAGCTAGTTTTTTGGGGCTATTTTATGCTGAGTATGAGATGTAATGAACTGTTGGAGGTCATCTGACCCTGGAGTCTTGGTCTGAAGGACAATTGAGAATTATTAAGAGTAACTTAACTCTTTGTTTGTTACAGTGGCTAGTTGGTCCCTTCTAGACGTAATTTTTGAATTCTGACTTCTCTGTCTTTGCTCACTGAAGTGTGCTGCTATGTTTCGCCATTAAACAATTATTAATGAAAAGAAGGTACTGTATTAATGTATTTATTTTTGAGATGTATGTCGGGTTTTTATTGAGGGATGCGCCAAATGAACTTTTCATGTAAACATGGTCTTAGAAAATACATTTTCCATGAATTGAGCATGACTAAGGAAAGATGAAGTTATCATCATATTAGTATGACATAGAGCAGATATTCACAACTCGATAAAAATTAGGAAGAAAAAGTAGAGCTAATGTTTTCATTTGTTAAAAGTAAATTCCTGTATGATACAAAATAAATATAATCAAACCATGATGATCCTTAAGCCAAATTTACATGTTATTGACAATGAAGAGGATGTTACTCTGTTGACAGTGCCTGCAAAACACTCATGCATCATCTTAAAAGGAATTCTCTTCTGACCCACACGAATTTTATGCTGTAGGTGCATGATATCTCACACTCCTTCCTGAAGAAGTATGGCGTGAAAGCACTGCCGGCGTTGGTGGGCAGGCTTGCTGACGGAGGCGTGCATGTACTGAAAGCAGGGATTTCCGTAAAAGATCTGCAATCCGGTATCGTTGAACTGAAATCTTTACTCAACAGTTTCGAGAAGCAGAACAAGGCAGCTTCAAGCCAGTCAAAGAAGACTCGTTCAGATGCTCGAGGGAAGAACATCCCCATTCTCACCGCTTCCAATTTGGAGCGCATATGTGGGGATAGCACTCCTGTCTGTATCCTGGGCGTCTTCAGGTCTACAAAAGCAAAGGAGAAACTGGAGAACGTTCTGTCTGAAGTGAGTATGCAGCTTTAAAAAATGGCTACGAAACATTATAAAAAATTGTGAATTTTCACAATTTAGCCCCAGGTCAACTTTAACTACTAAAATATATTAAACTTTCACAAACTCTATTATTAAAATTATAAATCTCAAACAGAAATCTGCGGCACGTATTTAGGTTATCCGAAAGTACATTTCACACTTCCTCATGTATTTGTTGTGTAATTGACTTCCGTCTTGTTCATGCAGTTGTCTCGAATGACATTCATGAGGAGGCAAAACGAAGGCAGTGATTCGGTTTCATACTCTCTTTTGGATGCCAACAAGCAATCCCAAATGCTGAATTCCTTTGATAAATCTGGTTTCAAGTCCTTAGATAAGTTTTTGGTGGCTTACAAGCCCAGGAGGCGTAAATTTGCAGCTTTTACTGGTGAATTGACGAAGGAGGAAGCTGAGAGATTCATCGGCTCCGTGCTCAATGGAGATGTGATCTTTTCCAATATTCGGCAGACTCCTGTGATGAGATGAACGACGTTGAAGGGTTTTACCGGTAACAATTTTGAAGCCTTAAGATTAGTCTACATGTAAGAAATTAGTGGTAATTACGAACATGTTACTAAAATTTAATTATTTTACATATTTAATATTTAATTTTTTAATATTATTTATATAAAAATTATAATATTTATTATATATTAATGGGATTGTAATTTTTATATCATTTGTTAATTAATATGTAATATTGAAAATTTAATTGTTAAAATAATTAAATTTTAGTGATATTTATATAAATTTTTTTTGCTGTATAATGTAATGGGTATTTGGAAATATCAATACTTATTTTGTAAATATTTTTCTTTCCTTGTTGCTTGGTATTTTTATTTAGTTTTTTATTCATTTTATATTGGATATTAGAAGTTGTTTTGAAATATGTAGGACTTGTTTGGTAATGAGGTTATTTTAGTTATGATTTGAGAAATTTGTGTTTGTTTTAAAATATATATGATTCAAATAAAAATAATTGTCTTAAATTTTTTTTTAAGGAGTTAAAAGTAAAATTGATTATATTAAAGTAATATAGAAGGTAAAATAAAATAAATTTTTTATTCTAAAATTATATAGTTTATGATAAAAATTAATTAAATATTTTTATTTTTATAGTGAAATAATTATTTTGATTTTGGTATAAATAATATGATATGATAAAAATATAATTTAAAATTAAGCTCAATTAAATAAAAAATTAACTTAAAATTAAAAATTTTATTTTCGAGTTGAGTCCGGCTTTCTTGAAATATATTTGAAGTTTTTTTTTTTGATAAAAAAATCTATATTTGAAGTTACACCTAAAGTTAAGGTGGAATTTACTGGGTCTACCTATCAAAACGTGCATTTTTGTTATTAATTATGGCTAATTCTCGAGTCTATCATCACGCTTAAAAACGTGCATTTTTGTTTATAAAAAAACATACATTTTTAAATATTATTATAAAATTAAATTAAATAATCTCAAGCTGACCCCAAGGCATGTCTACATGCGATGATATAATAAAAGAAAACGAGGGATAATTACGCTCAAATTTTTGAATTTAATATTTAATAATATATAAATTTATGTTTTTTAAAATTATGACATCGGAATTTCTGATTTTTAATAAATTATCAAATTATTTTTTTTTTTTTTTTATTATTAAAATACTTTAAAATTGCTATTATACCCTCAGCCCCTCTCTCTCCTCGCGATCCCGGCGCACGGGCGTGTGTGACCCACCGGCGGCCGCGAGGCGCCTGGGCGGTCACCGACGGGTCGCATGGTTGTCGTCTGTGTGCGAGGATCAGGAGAAGAGAGAGGGGCCGCCTCTGTCTCTCCTTTTGATCCCCGCGCACGAGCGACGGCTGCGCAGGCATCGCGCAGCCGTCGGTGGGTCGCACATGCCCGTGCAGTATGGCCCGTGAGCCGGGATTGTGAGGAGAGAGAGAGAGAGGCGGGGAGGAGAGAGAGGCTGAGGGCATAACGATAATTTTAAAATATTTTAATAATAAAAAATTATAAAATAATTTATTTAATAATTTATTAAAACTCAGTAATCCGAGTGATAATTTTAAAAATATGGACTTATGAATTATTAAACGTTAAACTCAGAGACTTATACATAATTATTCCTAAAAAAAATTTAATATAAGTTATTTATAGATAACTAATAAATCGATCTATGCATATCGGGATTATAGAATGAACGCATCAAATTAAAAATTTTATAAACTATAGTTATGTTAGTTACATATATCTAACCTAGGGATCCGTAAGTTATCCGCTCATGAAATGGGTTAAGGCAAGGGATCTGATCCAAAACTAGTGATGAAAAACATAAAAGTTTAAGTCGAGCTATATATGAATCAAACATAACTCTTTGATTTATAGATCAAGTTGAGAGTGACAAATATTTATTATCAAACCGACTAGAAATCTTTCAAAGATTTATTATATAATTAAAAAGAAATTATCTTCACTAGAATGCATATTTGAGTCTTAGAATACAAATTTTGTAAATTTAATAAACAATTTAAAAAACCTAATCATCTACTCGAGCTAATCATGGATCATACTTGTTAAAAAATTGTGTTTTAAAAATAGCTCGTAATTGGACTCATTAAACTCAGCTCTATCAATCCCAATGTGAAAGAGTGATGTATTCCTATTGTTGTGGCCTAATGTAACCTCTAGCAAATAATCAAAGGCCATTAATTTCTTTGAAGGCAAAAATAACAAAGAAGAAGGTTCGAGTTATCGATCTGATTTCGAGCCGAATCAATACCGACTCGAAGTCGATTGAGTTCAACTTCGAGCAGGCTCAAGCTCATTCCAATTGACTTCGAGCTAATTTCGATTTATTTTTGAGCCGGATAAGCTCGACTTGATCTGACCGAGATCGACTCGGTTTATAATATATATATATATATATTA
The DNA here is from genome assembly GCA_019297695.1 of Apostasia ramifera. NCBI lineage: Eukaryota > Viridiplantae > Streptophyta > Magnoliopsida > Asparagales > Orchidaceae > Apostasia > Apostasia ramifera. Next base: position 327,596 of record JAEMOT010001044.1, on the reverse strand, counting down.
CATAATATATATATATATATTTTAAATATATTATATATATATTATATATTATAATATAAATTTTAATTCGAGCTGAATTGAGCCTAGCTGTCCAGCTCAAAATCAGCTCAAAATCATTAATTACCGAGCTAATCTTTTTGCTCATTAATCGACTTATTTAAATAGATTTAATTTTCAATTGATTTTTGATATTTGGTACATATTAACACCCTTTAGCTGTTGTTTTAAGTGGTTAGAATTCTACGTATTGATGCCTCCTGTCTCCCGTGTGGGAGTTTAGGGTTCTGCGGGTTAGGGCTCCGGTAGATCTCTCTGCCGGTCGGAGTCAGCGTTCTTCTTCGCCTCCAAAGCTCTGCACGCCCCGGTCGGCTGAATGGGTCTGTAGCCTTCCTCGGCTTGGTCGCAGGCGGAATCGCCGAACCCAGCTAGGCGAGCGAGTTCCTCTGGCTCAGCAAAAAGGTACTTCTCTTCCTTTCTCTCTTCCCCTGCGGTTGGTCCGTAGCTTGATACAGAAGAGGCGGCCTCCATTGCTAACTTGGGTGTTTACCACCAAATAAATATTTTTTGCACTGAATTACCAAGGCTCTTGAGGGCCACTGGATTGGACCAAGGCTTCTGATGTCAATGACCCTTCTAGCTCTAAATTGCCGGGGTTTGGGACGGGCCCGGGCTGTTCGAGGTCTGAAAAACCTGCTGAGCACTCACAAACCTCAGCTGATTTTTCTTTCCGAAACAAAATTGTACAGCAGTGAAATGGACAATTTGAAGAGGCAGTGTGGTTTTGATGCGGCAGCAGCAGTGAGAAGCGTTAGAAGAAGTGGAGGCCTAGAGCTCATGTGGAGAAGTAATCTAATTGTCACTTTACAAAGCATGTCTAAATATCATATTGATGTAGAAATTCAGGACAAGCTAAATTCCACCCCATGGAGGTTCATAAACCATCTGGCTTGAAATAGCTCTCTTCCTTGGCTATGCGCTGGCGACTTTAATGAGATTCTTTAGTATTCAGAAAAGTATGGAGGAGCAGAAAAAGAAGACAAAAAGATGAAAGCCTTTTGGAATACTCTAGCTGAATGTGATCTTCATGACTTGGGCTTTAATGGGGGTCAATTCACATGGTGGAAAGGCAAAATCGGGAGGGTTATGATTTTTGAACATCTGGACCGAGTGCTAGGCAATCTCAAATGGCAAAGCAAATTCCCACATTTCAAGGTGAGGCATTTGGACACCTTTTCAGATCACTATGCCTTATTGATATCCTTGGGTGGAATGTATCTGACTAGCAAAATCAAGAAGTCCAGATCTTTTATATTCGAGACGATGTGGATTAGACATGAAGACTGCCAACAAGTAATTGAGGAAGCTTGGTGAAGCACAACCTCCAGAGAGGCAAGGATCTTGGTGATGTAGCAATTGAACAAGGTGAAAGAGAACCTAAAGATCTAGAATAGAAACCACTTTGGTAATATTCAAGGAAAGATTAGGGATATAAATAAACAACTAGAATATCCTGATTTGCAATCACTAACCCAACAAACATTGGAAGTCAGGAGGGCGACTGAAATCCCAGTTAAATGAACTTTTAGAATGTGAGGAGATCTTATGGAAACAAAGGTCAATGGTGGAATGGATGAGAAACGGAGACCAGAATACCTCTTTCTTCCATGCATCAGCCATCGCTATGAAGAAAAGGAATGAAATAGTATACTTGAAGGATGATAGTGGTTATTCTTACTTCACAAATGAAGAATAACAGAGGATTGCAACCTCTTATTTTGAAATTCTTTTTCAATCTTCTCACCCTACAAATGTGATCGAGGTGACAAACAAGGTACATGATCGCGTACCAGCTGGACTAAAGGATATGCTGAAGTAGGATTTCACAAGAATCGAAATAGAACAAGCACTATTTCAAATGCACCCAACCAAAGCTCTAGGACTAGATGGCTTTTAGGCCATTTTTTCCCTGAATTATTAGCATATTGTTAATGATTCAATGAAGAAGTAGTATCCTTTTGTCTTGAGTTCTTAAATGTTTCCGGAAGCTTAAAGGAGATAAACATGACCAAGATTGTCCTTATTCTAAAAGGTAATGGAGCCGACCACATGTCACGCGTTAGGCCTATTAGCCTATGTAATGTGATTTATAATATAATTGCAAAGACTCTAGCTAATCGGCTTAAACATATCCTACCCAATATGATCGTCGAAAAATCAAAGTGCCTTCATCCCCCAACGCCTAATAATAGATGACATCATTGTGGCTTATGAGACTTTACATTCTCTTAAAAGACGGAAGTCAAGATTAGTGGGTGTGTGTGCTCTGAAGCTCAACATGAGCAAAACGTATGACAAAATAGAATGAGATTTCCTTGAACAAATGATGAGAGTTATGGTCCTATGGAGTTTCTTGAAACCTGTACAAGTCGCTTAATAAAATGCATCTCGTTGGTATCCTATACAATTAGTATGAACGGTTTTTACTTCAGAAACATTATACCTTAAAAAGGGCTTAGACAAGGAGACCCTTTATCACCATATCTCTTCCTCATTTGTGCTGAAGGTCTTATAGCCCTTATTAATATAGTTGAAGCAAAAAATCAAATACATGGAGTGAGAGTTTCTAGGAGAAGTCTAAGTCTCTCTCACTTGTTTGCTGATGACTGCCTACTCTTCTTTTGTGCTTGTAGAAGTGAAAGTGAAAGAATGCAGGAAATTCTAATGGCTTATAAGAAAGCTTCAGGACAACAGACAAATTTAAATACATCGGGACTCTTCTTTAGTAGCAACACAACCATGAAAAATAGAGAGGAACTCATGGAATTCTTAAATGTCAGGGCAGAAGGTAACTTTGAAAAATATTTGGGTTTGCCTCCAATGATTGGTAGAGCCAAGAAAAAGGCTTTTAAAACTATTAAAGATAGAATAATATGAAGAGTCAAGGAGTAGAAGGAATAGTTATTGTTAGTAGGTGGAAAGGAAGTTTTAATCAAAGTTATAGCCCAAGCAGTCCCCACTTTGCCATGAGCATCTTCTGTTTACCGACTACCTTATGGAATGAGATTGAAAAAATAATAGCTAATTTTTGGTGGCAGCATTCAACGCAATCAAATGGCATACACTGGAGTAGATGGCATGATGTTTGCAAACCTAAAGGCAGAGGAGGTCTAGGCTTTAGGTGCCTAAACCTTTTTAACTTAGCCTTACTTGGAAAACAATATTGGCGTATGATGTTGCACACAAACTCTCTAGCTTACAAGGTTCTAAAGGGTTGTTATTTCCGAAATGAGAATTTTGATGAACCTGAATTGGGGCACAACCCTTCCTATGTATTATTTGGGAGGCAAAGAATATCATAAGTCGGGGAATTATATGGTGCATTGGGGATGGCAAAAGGATCAGTATTTGGTGAGACAAATGGATTTCAAGGCCATGGGGACATAAGGTATTCTCACCAATCAAATTTCTACCTAAAATTGCGACTGTTGATGTCCTTCTAGATCATGCTAATCACAGTTGGAATGAAACAATCATAAAGCAATGTTTTGATATAGCTGATGCAGAAAGCGTACTTCAAATTTCCCTGGAGACACTTCAGCTCCAGACAGCAAGGTATGGGTCTATCATTCATCTGGAAAGTACTCTGTGCTCAGTGACTGTCATTTCATTTGTGATCTTATTGAAAATGTTGGGTTGAATGTGGCGGGGGAGGCAATTGGAACCGGAGCTGGAGCTTCTCTAGCTAACACACAAGATGTAACACTATGGAAAGACATATGGAGAATGAAAGTCCCAAGCAAAACACGCCTTTTTCATGAAGAGTTTGTCGAAATTACTTCCCTACTTTTCTAAATTTGCAAATGCAGAAAATCACTCAAGATCCACCTCTGTCTACTTTTCCATAAAGCTTCTAAATCTATTGTACATGCGTTCCTTGAAAATCGGTCGTAGCCTATATTATTTATATATATGTGACATCAAGTACAAAAGAGACAATCCTTTGAAAGGATTGCAGAAAAGTCAAAAGGGAGGGACATATCCCTATCCCAATATACATCTTGTACAAAAGAAACAAAAGTGATATAGTGAGCAGCTTGATTGGCCTATCTATAAACATGAGATATACAATAAGATGGAAAGGATAATAACAATGTAATAATTCTGAAAGAGAGATTGAGCCCTATATATCTTTGTGCATCAAAGCTGTATTGAGTGTAGTGATATAGCTTTAGAATCTCCTTCCAACCAAAAACCTTATACTTTACCTATCCATAGTTTTGCCAATTCGATAGCTAAAAAAGCTCCATATAATTTAGCGACATCAACTGCATGTGTGGATAAAGAATGACCAATTGCTTGAAGAAATTGATCATGTGAATCTCGTAAAATAGCGCTGGCAACTGCTTCACTGTTGAGACAAATTGCACCATCAAAATTAATTTTTAACCAATTTAGAGGTGGGGGATCCCAAGAGAAAGATAAATTTTGCAAGCCTGAAAGGCTTTTGAGTTCCTAGTTCTCCAAATGATTAAACTTAAAGGCAGATGTTTCCAAATAATAAACTTGAGCATCGATAATGCGTGAGTTGGCAAAAGGTTGACCATTAACTTGTTATTTTTTGTTTGCTAGATAAAATAAAAAGTAGCTGCGAAATATTTAGGAAGCATAGAATGACAATTCTTTGACTGAGAAAGACCCAATAATTTGAGAAATTCTTGCATAGTTGATGGAGAGATATAAACCGTAGATAAAAGATATTGTGCAAATGAAGCAGTAAGCTCACGTAAGTAACCATAGACTGCTTTTGCAAAAGAACAATGGCAAAAAATATGTTCAATATCTTCTATCTCATTGCAACCCCATACACTATTTGCAATAGCTGAAATTCCTTGATGAGCCAACCAAGAAAAAATATGAATAGCTTCATAAAAAAGTTGCCATAGGAATGTGCAAAATTGAGATTGAGTTTTAAGTTACCAAATCTAAGACCAACAAAGCTATATTGTAAAAACAAACTGTTATAAACTTTGGAAGTAGGTAAAGTAGCAGACTTTGATAATTGCCAAACCAAAATATTCATAGAGTCAATGCAACGAGGCATAGATAAAATATGTTTAACAAGCAATGGATTAAAACATTATGACAACTTATCTGCATTTCATGTACCATCTAGAGTAGAAAATTAGCAACTTGCGAAGAAAAATCAGCCATAATATTGACATATGTAGGCCATTTTAAAATAGGAGTAGAAGTTATTCATGGATTAAATAAAACAGAGCAATCAGTTCCAGAACCAATGTGCCATTTCATATGTTGCTGAAACAAATCACCAGCATCGCAAAGCAATTTCCATGAACATGAATCACCTCTACGAACAGAGAAAATAGGTTGTTTGTCACCATATTTAGCCCGAAAGCATGAAACCTAAAGAGAAGACTGATTGCTTAAAAATTGAGCAGTGAGTTTAGCAATCAAAACTTTGTGCCAATGTTGAAACCGATGAATACCACGTCCTCCAAAACATTTAGGTGCAGCAACTGCTTCCCAATTAACATAATGAACAGAGTTGGAAGTCATGTGATCAGACCACAAAAAAGCTCTAATCATAGATTCAATAGTATTTAAAACAAATTTAGGCACATAAGCATGGGATACAAAAAAGTTTGAAATGGATGTTAATACACTATTAATAAGAGCAAGTCGTCTTGAGAGAGATAAGAATGAACTCCCCAGGAAGCCATATGGCTCCTAATTTTTGATGTGATAGAAGCAAAATATGCTTTAACCAGTTGTCAGTATAATAAAGGAATACCTAAATACTTTCCTTGGTGTTGCTGATGAAAACTCAGTTTATTGGTCAACGTTCGCTTATGAGAGCGTTTCATTATCTTGAAAAAAAATAGAAGATTTTGAATGGTTGATATTTTGACCTGATAACTGACAATATATATGCAAAATTCCCTTGACGTAGTAGCTGCTTTATGAGTAGCAGATGCAAATGAGAATATATCATTAGCAAAGAGCAAATGAGTAAGTAAAGGCCCATTAGCAAATAGTCTAACTCTGAGAAAAGTAGTAGAAACAGCTTTTTCATGAATTAGCAGTGATAATACTTTGAGCAAATAATAAAAAGATATGGTGATAAAGGACAACCTTGACAAAAATCACAAGTTGCATTAATCCATGTTGAGCGATTCCTATTAATTATTAAAGCAAACGTGGACGAGAAATACAAGCAAGAATCCAAGTATTCCATTGTTCAGGAAAACCAAAATGTCAAGACATAGCTAGTAAAAAATCCCATTTCATGCGATCATACACTTTTTCTATATCAATTTTGAGAGCCATTAATCTTGTTGTAGATTCAGACGTTTGAAAACGATGCATCATTTCTTGAGCAAGTAAGCAATTATCAGCTATATTGCTACCAGTATAAAGGCAACTACTATACATGTGTTCCAGGATTGTAGTTTTGCAAGGCAGACATGGGAAGCAGTGGGAGTTCCTAAAGCCATCACAAATATCACTGCTATTGACGGTAAAGCTTGGGTGACTCGGTAGTTCCATTTCATCGTCAGACATAACACAGTTCCTCCGATGGCGAAAGGGGTCAATCCCAATCTTGCTCTTATCAGAGGTAAAGCTTTACTTCTATTTTTTTTTCACACACTCTCTTTACTTTCCGTCACACTGGGTGGTTAGGGTTTCTCATTTTCTCTATTCTACAACTTCTCATTTTTGCTCTCTTTGGAAGAAGAGAAGGCCAAAGCCCTTGTTGTGATTCTCGTCGGCGCCCCAGGTAGTGGAAAAAGCACCTTTTGCACTGACGTTATAAACTTATCCCATCGCCCATGGGCTCGGATTTGCCAGGTCCTCTCTCCCCTTCCATTTTTTTAGCTTTAGATTATTCTTGTGCTTAAATTTTTTTTTATAGCCTTCTAGGGTATTCATATCATCATAATTCATGAATTGAAATCAGCCTTAGGAGGCATTTGGTCATGTTAATATTATGCCGTGTTATCTAGATGCTCTGACATTTTGATGTCATTTTTTGAGTGAAAGTTTTATAATTTTTTACAAAGTTATGAGCACATGTCATCAAACTAAATAATATTTTTCTTTAGATAAAGGGACCTAGCATCAAGATAACATTGAACCAATCACCCCCTCGTTACAATCGACTAATCTTTTATTGCAAAAGAGCGTGGTTATAGAAGTAACTGATTAATTAGGAACGAAAAGCCTTTTACTAAGGAACGAGTTATACGTCTCAAGAATATACACTAGTGCTATGAGAAATAAATTTGAGAAAATGTTTAGTACACATGATTCTTAAAAATCATCCTTACTGGAAGAAGTAAGGCTGATTTTCTCTGTGTAGTACTTTAATTGGATAATGGTTCTGTCTTGAAATAACCTGTTCTCTTTCTTTTCGCTGTTTCACTATATTCTTGTCTAAACACATGGCTTTAAGGACATATTTTTGTTTTTGTTTTATCCAGACATCTATATTCATCTTGTGTCAATCTATTCCTGGACTAGGGAAATTGTTCTCACTTTATACTGTTTATCATGCCTGGGGATGAAGTCCTATTTGGCTGGAACCTGTGTCAATTATCTGTTTTCTTCTTTGAACACTTGGTCTTTCTACTAGCTCTATTCTTATTAGTCTCATGTAATAGTCTGTTTTTTGAATTGGATCACTTTGTTTAAAATATTTGTAGTGTCATCTCTAGCAGGATACAATAGCAAATGGAAAAGCTGGAAGTAAATTGCAATGCTTAAAGAGTGCAGCTGATGCACTCAAGGAAGGGAAGAACGTCTTTATTGATAGATGCAACCTGGATCGGGACCAGCGTTTCGAGTTTGTTAAACTTGGTGGAGTAGAAGCTGATGTGCATGCAGTTGTTCTTGATTTACCGTCTCGACTCTGTATAGCGCGCTCAGTAAACCGAACTGGGCATGAAGGGAAGTTGCAAGGTGGGAAAGCTGCCGCCGTTGTCAATCGTATGCTGCAAAATAAGGAGTTACCAAAGCTGAATGAAGGGTTTTCTCGGATCACATTTTGTCAAAGTGATTCTGATGTCAAAAATGCCGTTGATATATATCGATCGTTGGAGCCATCTGATAATCTCCCGTCTGGCACTTTTGGTCAAAAGGGTGAGGACGCTAAAGTTCAACAAGGAATTATGAAATTTCTCAAGAAAGTTGTCAATGGTGCTAATAGCTCTCAGATGAACAAGGGAGCTGAGGTTGGAAACGATAAACAGGGGAAGGAAATGTTGCCAAAAACAGCTGTTAGCGATGGTCAATGGGATGATGCTCATACTTTAGCTTTCCCATCCATTTCTACATCCGATTTTCAGTTCAACCAGGATATAGCATCTGACATCATTGTAGAGACTGTTGCTGAGTTTTTGAGTAAGTTTGATAATATTAGGCTTGTTCTGGTGGATTTAAGCCCGAAATCAAGTATTCTAGCTTTAGTTAGGGCAAAAGCATTAAAGAATAACATTGATGCTAGCAGATTCTTGATATATGCTGGAGATATAACTAGACTATATTCAGAAGGAGGTTTGCGTTGTAATGCAATAGCCAATGCTGCCAACTGGTATGACTTTGTATAGTTGTACATTATAATTGCTTTTTTCTGTTATGGTTGGATTTTGTACTGCATGTTTATTTGATAACTAACGGCAGCTTGATGATCACCGATAAGTTTTTAGGTTTTAAGAATAATTAAACTACCTAAGCTTGTTTTTTTTTTTTTAAAAATCTTCTCATATTGTTGGATGTTTTCTAGCCAATGTGGCTAATTTGTAAATTAAGCATAACCTGTGATAAAGCCGGACAAACATTTAAAACTCTTATGATATAGAATGGAAAAGACAAAGGGAAGGACAAATAGCAAAGGAAGAATGAGAGGAAAAAAAAGAGGATAAGCGGAAAGACTAAAAAGAAGCAGTGGGTAGATGAAGAAAGGGGAAGGAAAGAGAGAGGATATTGGAGATAATTTCATTCAATTTATCAAACCTGCAGAAAACTAAAATGCGGAGTAAATTTTAAAGATTGTAAGTGAAATGAAAGTAAATCAAAAATTGTTTAAACCTAAATGGTAGAAAATATAAAAGATATTACATGTGAGAAAAGAAAATATTAAGACCGTTAAATAATAAAATATTCAAATATTAGGAAACTAAGTTCTGTTACCATTCTTCTATTAGGATGTAATAATAGAAAATAAAGAACACTACAATTCTTTACATGGCTTGGTATGCAGGAATATAAAAATATTTGTGGTCTTTTACCTATTAGCTTAAGCTTTTAGGTCATTTGGTAACCAGAACTTTACATGGTATTAAAGTCAGAGATCTCAAGTTCTAACCGTAGTGATCCCCAATTTTCTCTTGCATAAAGTTAAAATAAAAAGAAAATAGACCTATGTTGAATTCACGCTACTAAGGAAAGAAGCTTGTGCATTAGGAATTTAGGGGATATATAAGAATATAAAATTATTCTTGAACCATTACCCATCAGCTTAAACTTTTAAGTTAGTTGGTAACCAGAGATTTAACATGGTAAACCTTCACCTTGATCCATGGATGCACTAAGAATTCATACTGTGTTTTACCCCTTATTAAAATAGACTGTAGAACACTTTACATGATAAATGAAATCTCAATATGTGTTATTTTGATATTCAAATACGTCAGCACTTATTATATGTCTTCAGATATTCAGTCTTAAAATTTTTTTGGTTTGAATCATAATTGAGGAATCTGGCTTAACAATTACATCTACGAAGTCTTCATCACTGTTCTTTTTCGTTCTTTTATTTTAACTTTCATCAAAAAGTGATGACACATGATGCTCAACTGTTAATTTCAGGCGGCTTAAACCTGGAGGAGGAGGAGTTAATGCAGCTATCTTTAGTGCAGGTGGTCATGCCTTAGAAGTTGCGACTAAGGAAGAGGCTAAAACTATAAGCTCTGGAAGTTCAATTGCTGTTCAAGTTCCTAAAACATCGCCACTCTTCCAAACAGAAGGTGTAACTCATGTCATTCATGTTTTAGGGCCAAACATGAATCCTCAAAGACCCAACTACCTCAAAGGTGACTATGTCAAGGGTTGTGAGGTCCTGCGTGATGCATATTCTTCGCTATTCAGGAACTTCGTTTCCATCACAAGAAACCACAATTGCCAGAAGGAATATGGTGAAGACTCCTATCTTGGATCTTCCAGTATAGCTGGAAAGGGAATCATGGATTGTCTGTCTTTGGATTGTGGGCAGAAGACTAAGAGAGAAGGCAACCATGCCTCTGATATGAACAAAAAATGTAGGCGCTTTCCAATTTGGCTTTTTGATAGAATTTGAGACAGAATGTAATATGAATTCTATTGCAGCAAAATGCTATGGCAAATTGGTGGAGGAAGAGGAGCAGAAGAATAATATGACTGCTGCACCCGCAATTCGGACTTGGGGTTCATGGGCTCAGGCTCTTCATCGGATCACGTTGCATCCAGAACTGCACAAAACTATTCTCGAGATGTCTGTTGACTATGTTGTGATAAATGACCTTTACCCAAAGGTTTGTGAGTTTCTTAGAAGTGTTTTTAGGGGAATTCAGATACCTATATTTCAGTTTTAGCAGAATAATATGATATTTGGCACAGTTTTTAATATTTCATATATAAGTCTGGTAAATCTTTTGAACACCACAAATAGTCCCTTCTTTACTTTGGTTAGTAACTGAAAAAGCAAAGAGTATGGCTAGTAACTCAAAAAGCAAAGAGTAAATTCTTTTACAAGTTCTCTTTATTTGTAGGTTGGAAATGTTGACATATGTACCCTAAAAATCTTGTTCGATCTCTCTGAAGCTTCAACATTTTTTATGTTGCTCTTTGAAATGACTACCATGTTTTGTGGATTAGGGGCCTTGTGCATAATGTCAAAAATATGAGAGTTAAAACATGTGTTGTCAAGGATAATAATCTAAGATCAATCAAATCTTCTAAATTTGTCCCTATCAAAATTTTCTTTTCATTACCTCATTTTTTAATGTTTAAAAGAGTGCAAGGTGAATTTCATTAAGATTTCAGGATTTTGTATCTCTTAAAATTTCTTATAATGAAATTATCTCAGTTTGACGCTCCATAACACCATCTGTTGCAACATAGGCAAAGAAGCATCTGCTGGTTATATCAAGACTGCCTGGTCTTGATTGCCTTGCAGATGTACGAAGAGAACACCAGCCAGTCTTGAAGAAAATGCATGATGTGGGGCTGAAATGGGCTGAGAAGTTCCTACATCAAGATGCCTCTCTATTATTTAGACTCGGTTATCATTCGGTATGCTTGTAATGTTGATCCAATGTTATAGTCATGCATGTTTTATGGAAATTTTGCAATCCATGAGTCTTACAAACTTCTCACAGGTTCCATCGATGCGGCAACTGCACCTTCATGTTGTCAGTCAGGATTTCGACTCACCTCACCTGAAGAACAAAAAACATTGGAACTCTTTTAACACTGTTTTCTTCCGTGATTCTGTCGATGTCATCGAGGAGATTGAAATGAAAGGATTAACAACCATAAACAATGATGAGAAACTGTTGTCATCGGAACTGCGGTGTCATCACTGTCGAAGTGCTCATCCAAATATACCGAGGCTTAAATCTCATATAGCCAATTGTAAGGTACCCTTCCCTTCTCATCTTCAAAATGGTAGATTAGTGTTTGCAGGATCTTCAGGAGATGTTTGTGAATCTTGATGCCGTAGAAATTTTTTGTCTATTTTGAGTCTGGGACTTTGTTCTTGATGGCAATTAACTCCTTGGAAGATTTGATGATTGTATAAAAGGTTTACTTATGCTTGTCATCATAGCCTAACCCAACATGATCAAAGCATTCTCTACATTGACCAAACTTATACTTCATTTCATGTATTTGTCCTAAAAAGCATATTGATAGCTTAGCATGGGATTGGGACCTTGCTTATAAAGTCTTGCAACTTTTGTTATTTTTCGTTCTTTCCCTATCCCTGTCTTGAAATACACATGAGAATTATACTAATTTAATGATTAACAAGTAAATTGATGTAAAATTCAAAATTTTAAATTTAATATTAGATTTTAAATTTTGAAGTTTAAATTAAAATTAAATAAATTTAGAAATTTAATTTTTAGCATTATTTTTTTAATTTTTAAGAATTCTATTATTCAAATTAAATTAATAATTAAATAAAATGCAAATTATATTAATTATTTATATGTAAAATTTTAATATTAGAATTTGTTGATTTATTTATTATCGGATTTTAATATATATATATATAATATATATAAATTATTTCATGAATAATTAAAAAAATAATATAAGTAAACTTGAAAATTAATTTTAAATTAATAAAATTATTTATTTAAATTAATTAAATTTGTCTCGTAATTAAAAAGTTTAATTTAAAATTAATAAATTAAATTAATTTTCAAGGTTTTACTTTTTAAATTAAATTAAAGTCGGGGTCAATGAGGCAAAAACGCAGCTCAGAAAAATAGCCTGACTCGGTAATTGACTCGGCGAGTCGCGTCGCCGAGTCGGATTGACTCGGACAATCGACTCGCCGAGTCGCTATGCCGAGTCGGCTGACTCGGTCACTCGACTCGCCGAGTCGGGTCGCCGATTCGGACTGACTCGGCCGCTAGACTCAGTGAGTCGCAACTCCGAGTTGGCTGACTCGGCCACTGAACTCAGCGATTCGCGACGCCGAGTCGCGCTGACTCGGCCATTCGACTCGGCCGAGCCGTGTAAACTCGGCTATTCAACTCGGCCGAGTCGCAGGGCTATTCGGCTTTACTGAATCGGGTAGCCAATGATGATTTTTTCCATGTAAAATTAGGGTTAATTATTTAGAAAAATCTATAATTTTTGTTGAATTATTTTGTGATACCCCTTTTTACCACATTTTGCAGTTCTGCCTCTGGTCTACCGACATCAGAATTAGATGCAAAATATCTATCAAAGTATTTCATTTTTGAAATCTATTGTGATCGCATCATACATCAACGTAAATGCTTTATTTTATAATGTAACCTTTAAGCTACAAGCTACATTTCATTTTATTTATCATTATGGCCTCGTTTGATTCGAATTTTTTTTTGGATAAAAAAAAATATTTTTAAATTTAATGTGATAGAAATTTATTTTAGGAATAATTACGTACATACCACACAATTTAATTTTATTTATGCCTTACCCATCCATTCTTAGTTAATTATGCTATGCACACTCAAAACATTACAAAATCTTACATACACACATTTGAGTTAAAACTTAATCAAAATCTATTAAAAAAAAAATATTCTGTTAGTAAAAAATATAAAAATATATTTTTACTTTTAATGGTAAACTTTTCCTCAATACTAAACTAAAGCGCTGATTTGTTCTAAAATCAATTCACATCACGGATATTTCTTTTCTTTGCCGCCATCTAAATATTAAGGTTTTAGGATTTTTCACTCAAAATATATTTAAATTTTTTTAAAATAATATGATGAACGGCTTAGATTTTTTGCAATCTAACTATAGTTAGATTATTGAAAAATTATGATTACTCATTATAATAGAAATAAATTAAAATGTGTAAATGTAAGATTTTATAATATTTTGAGTGTGCATAGCGCAATTAACTAAGAATGGATGGGTAAGTCATAAATAAAATTAAATAATATTAGAATTAGTTGATTTATTAACCCATATATAATTGAATTATAAATAATTCTTATTCATATAATTTTAAAAAACTTAATTTTAATTTTACCATTTTCTCAAATACAATCTAAAAATTATATAATTTCAATTTTATCTTTTAATACTATTATTTTATTTATATTACATATAATAATATATATTATATTTTAATTTATTAACATTAATTAATATAAAAAATAAATATAAATTTTAATTT
>JAEMOT010001044.1:280365-312177 GCA_019297695.1 Apostasia ramifera | reverse complement strand
TACTTGGATTTTAATATATGTATAATATATATATAAATCATCTAACGAATAATTAAAAAAATCATATAAGTAAACTTTAAAATTAATTTTAAATTAACAAAATTATTTTTTTAAATTAATTAAATTTGTCTCGTAATTAAAAAAGTTTAATTTAAAATTAATAAATTAAATTAATTTTCAAGATTTTACTTTTAAAATTAAAATTATATGATTTTTAAATTGTATTTGAGAAAATAGTAAAATTACCATTTTAGATTTTTTAAAATTATATGAGTAAGAATTATTTATAATTCAATTTAATTTCTTTTAATTTAAAATTAATTTATTTTTAGTTAATTAAAATATATATTTAATTTTATATTTATAATATAATTTATTATATTTGAGAGAGGTGGGCGGCTAAGGAGAGAGAGAAGAGAGAGGGAGAGGAGAGAGAAGGAGGCTGGGGGTGGGGAGAGAGAGAGAGAGAGGAGAGAGGGAGGCGGCGGCAGGAGAGAGAAAGTAATTGTTTTAAGTTTGAATGAAGGTAAAATGAGAAAAATATAATTTTCACTCCCTGTATCATCTTTAATATATAGATATAGACAAGAAGTTGAGGTGTTAATGCATTAGTGTTGGGCTTGGTAAGTGGCTATTACTTACTTATTAACTCAACTTGGTTCACCAAGTGATGCAGAATAGAAAATGGGTACTTTTATGATGAGATTAGAATTTAATATTCTCTCCTAAAACATATTTATCATTTAGTCATCAAGCTAATTTTAGTATTAATTAAACTTTTATTAGGCTTATATAAAGACTTAAGAGAGCATTATAAATGTTGGAGAAGATTCACAGTTATAGTAGAAGATTAGCTAAACAATTCTTCCATACGCCAAAGGATCAAACCAAGCAAGTAACACAACATCTTATAAGTAAAATAACAAAAGAGAATAAGAAGATAATGAACACCAGAGTTCAATGTCGAAATCCTTGCAAAACAAATCACTCAGTAGCTGGGATAAGCTTCAATCTATTATAATAAACTGAATAAAATGAAGAGATCTCTTACACTTGTCAGTGCTACCTACAAGCTCTTTTTTGATCTCATTGTGAAGAACATATCACTTAAGAGTACTCAACTAGGTAATTTGATGAAACTATTTCACATACAACACAATTTCTATACTTATCCTATTATGCAGAGGACACAAGGGAATAATAGAATGATTGTTGGATTTTTGAGTATCCCCGTTTCTAATAGTGTCCGGCAAAAAGTCGTCTCTCTCATATGTCTCAAGCTGTTGTTATATGAACTTAGATGGTGAAGAAACTAAGTCGAAGAATGCTACTATGAATATTGAAATTTTATAAAAAAAAGTTTGTAGACATGCTTCTTTTAGAAAGACTGATATAAGTTGAAACAAGCAATTTCTTTGACCTTCATGATTTTCTACTTCAACAATTCATCTTCCAAAAATTAGCTTCAATTGAGCAAGCTGTTGACAACTAACCCATATTTATTGGATATTGAAAAAGTTTACTATTAAAGGAAATTGTTTTTATGGTGTGTCCGAGAATTTGAGTCGTATTCAAGGAATCTCTTTCTTAATGAAGAGCTTTCCAAGAAGCTCTCTTTTGCTCTCAAATCACTTGGCAATGCTCGAACTTCGTTGGTGAGGACTTCATCAACATATCAGCTTTTGCTTCTTTAAGATACTGATCTTCTTCACTATCATCTCTTCACGAGTAATTGCTTCTCGAATAAAATGATATTTAATCACATTATATTTTAACTACATGAAACATTTGCTCCGTGATCATACATATTACATTTTGATTGTTACAATAAGCAGCAGGCTTGTAGAAAATTCTAGTGATTAAGTTATTCAGCCGTAACAGCCACATATTTGACTTCAACAGAGGCCATTGTGTGTTGTAGTGAAGATAGCTAACTAACTGCGATTCCTCTAAGAGAGATGAAATCTGAAAGGCTTCGTCTCTTGCATAGTTGGAATAAACATTTAATGTTATGTTCTTTGTCTTAAATTGTACATGTGATATAGTGGTTCCTTTATGATTTTAATTGGTGATACCTCTAAGATACCTTAAAATCTAATTGACCACTTCCCAATATTTTCTTTTTGTGTTCTCCATATATTTGTTGACCATTCTCACTGAATGCAGAGAATTTAGTTAAGTGCATGTCATAATATACGTCACACAAATAGCTTCACTCAAATAGGAACATTCTTCATAAGTTCCTTTTTCTCCTTTGCCTTTAGCACCAATTCATCTGAAACTCGAAAATGAGATGGTAAGGTGTATAAATTAGCTTGGATTTCTTCGATTTGAATTGTTTTAACACTTTTAAAATATAGCCCTTTAATTTGAAAGAATCTTTCTTTTCTCTTATTGAATACGATGAATATCTATTCTTAATTTTTTTTGTAACACCAAGGGCTTTTACTTTAAATTCAGCACTAAGAAAATGTTTAAGGCTTAACTTTTTCGTCATTCTTAGACGAGATCAGTATGTCGTCTACATAGAGAAGTACAAAAACATGCGAATGATTTGACACATTCTCGAGATAAATACAATTGCGGAAATTAAATGTTCAAAACTCATAGCTGAGTATATAAGAGTCGAACTTTCTGTACCATTGCGGAGGATATTTCTTTTATCTTCATTGCGGAGGATATTTCTTTTATCTTTATAAAATTCTTTGTAAAGCATTGACTCTATTTTCTATTGGAAAGCTATTTTGATATTATGTTGAATAGGGCCCTCAACTCAAAAAAAAAGATATGGATTGACATGCATTTAAGAACCATAGAAAACAAATTAGTGAAATGAATATCTAGAATGACTTGAGCTTTTTTTCTTTTTGAATATAAAGTAATCTAAGCAATAAAATTTAATATTTTAGATTTTAAATTATAATTTTAAAATTAGAGTAAGATTGTATTAAAAAATTATATAGAATTTTTAATTTTTAATAAATATAATATTATATGCATAATTGTCAAAAAAAAAAAACTATATATATGTGCGTGAAATCACATAAATAAAATATTTGCATCATATTTTACTAATATATGTGTGATTTTTTTTGAAAGAACTTATGTAGATTTTTTTAATTCATCTTTTCCCAAAAAAAAAATATTTATTATATTAACGTGAATTCGATTTTTTTTTTTTTTGATGGAAGTGAATTCATCGGACTAGATTACAAGCAAATTAAAAATATTGAGAGACCGAAATTAAAAAAAAAAAAAAAAACCAGAGACCGATACACGGCGCCGATCTCCGAAGTACATTGCAGACATCTCAACTCCGGCGGCTTTCACTGTGGATTCGGCGGCCTGCTGTTAGCCGCGGAGACCCTGGAGCCCCATTCGAGAAGCTCTTTGCTGGTGTCGTCCTTGTGCACTATGACTTCAATGAAGCACAAGCAGTCCTTCTTCTCTCCCGTTGCGGTCTCAATGGCCTCCACGAGCTCCTCCTCGCACTGCACCTTCGCTGTCCAGCACTGCCCTTCGCCGTTGTGGAAAGCTTCCACCAGCGCCGTGTAATTCCAGTTCTTGATCACGTTGTACGGCCCGTCGTGGATCTCCACCTCGATCGTGTACCCGCCATTGTTGATGAGAAAGATGATGCTGTTCTGCCCATGCCTTATCATCGTGGAAACATCCTGCGCCGTCACCTGAAGCCCAATTCAGAAAGCGATTGCTGAGAGCAAGAACGATTCGTTGTTCGCACAACTTGTTTATCGAAAATGCGAGGAATGGAACCTGAAAGCTTCCGTCGCCGATGAAGGAGATGATTCGCTTGTTTGTGGCAGCCTGCGCGTAGCCCAGAGTGGCACCGACGGACCACCCGATGGATCCATACTGCATCTGGAACTCGTAGCCGCAGCCCTCCGGCAGCTTCAGCTTCTGGCAGTTGAACCAGGAGTCGCCGGTCTCGGCGATGATGGCATTGCCGCCGGAGAGCATTCTCTGCACGTGCTTGAACAGAACGTTCACCCGCAGAGGCTCCCTCGGCCGGCACTCCAGAGGATGCCCCTCTGGCACGAAGATCCGGCGGTAGTTCTCGTGGGCGGTGGGGTTCTTATTCAACCTCTTTGCCAATGCTTGGAGAAAATCCTTCATGAGGATGCAGCCGAACGCGGGGCCGTTGGCAACCACCACTCGGTCCGGCTGGACGACGATGGCCTTCTCCTTCTTAAGGAGGAGAGAGTAGCCGACGGAGCTGTAATCGTTGAAGATTGGCCCGGCGAAGAGGTAGGCATCGGCGGATTCGATGATCTCTGCGCAGAAGGCGGTGCTGATGGCACCCCAGTAAGTGCCGATGAACCTCGGGTGGTGCTCCGGCACCATTCCTTTCGCCGATGGCATCACAGCGATGGGCCAACCGCTTGCGTCGGCAAGCTCGATGAAGGCTGCTCCGGCCTTTGCCACCCTCAGCTTCGGACCGCCCACCAGTACTGGTTTCACTGCTTTGTTCAAGAACTCTGCAGTTGCCTCCACTGCGCATTCTAAACTCATTTTGTTGCTCAATCTGTGCGTAAAAGAAAAAGCATGTTTGATGTCCGTTCGATTGAATCTTCCAAAGTCAGAGTGGCAAAGCAGGGATTTTTAAAAAAAAAAGAAAAAAAAACAGGGGATTAGCGGAAGAGATGAGATTTCTGACCTTGGGGAAATGAAGAAGGGAACTGGCTCACGAATGAAGGTGGGATGGGGAATTGCTGGAAGATTGCAGCTGATGCTGATGTAGACCGGCTTGCTCTCCTTGAGGGCAGTGGAGATGGCGGTGTCGATGAGTTCGTGGGCATCTTCCAAATTATTCACCACCGCCTGTCAAAATACATGGCGGAAGCCAATTTAGGTTACCATTTAAGAAACGGATACACAAATCGAAAATCGGGGAAGAAAGGCATACCTGATAGCAGGTTACAGTTTGAAAGCATCGGAGCTCCTGGGAGAAATCTGGCAGACCGATGGTGTGATGAAGGATCCTGTTAGACCCGTAGTCGTTCGAATTGGGGCCCCCGACAATGCAGATGAGGGGGAGGTTCTCGCTGTAGGCACCGGCGATGGCGTTAAGAACGCTGAGTCCGCCGACGGTGAAGGTGACCACGCAGGCGCCAACGCCGTTCGCACGGGCGTAGCCGTCAGCAGCGTAGCCTGCGTTGAGCTCGTTGCAACAGCCGACATTGTGGAGCTCGGGCTCGGCGATAAGATGGTCGAGGAGCGTGAGGTTGAAGTCCCCGGGCACGGAGAATATGTCGCGCACGCCGATCTGGACGAGGCGGCGAGCCAGATGGCTGCCCAAAGTCGCCTCCCCGGCCGGAGCCGCCGGCGTCAGCGAGTGGCAGGGGGCAGCGGGAGCGCCCCCCACGATGCCGTTCGCCGCCGCCGCCGCCGCTGGCGGGTCCACCGATCCGACGTTGGTCTCCATCGGCCTGGAAAATGGAGGGAGACAGAGAAGGCTAAAGAGAGAAATTAGGTGTGGGCGAGCGGAGGAGAGGTGAATGCGAGAAATTTTCGCGGTCAGCGGTGCTGTCGTGTTGAGAGGCGGGAGCGGAGAATGCGGTATATAAAAGACGAAGAGGAGAAGTGTTCGCCAGCCGTGGTTCCGATTTTAGGTAATTACCGGGGCTACCCGCGACCGAGCGGTGTGGGTGGGTTTTGGGGTCGAACTTCGGGTGCCGTTGTTTTCTGGGATTCTGTTGGCGCGGGAGTAAGAGATGAGGCGAGATCGGAGGGCGGAGGTGGGTCGTGGCGCACCGATAAAATGGCGGGATTCGTGCAATGAAAATTGGGATGCGGGCAATGAAAATTAAAAAATAATAATAATAATAATAATAATAATAATAATATAATAATAACAAAAAGGGGTGTGGGTTCGGCAATTCCGCCAGCGAGAGGAGAAACCACGTCGCCAAGTGGTGGGCGCCGCTCTGGTTCCAGCCCGGAGCGAGCCCGGTTTCAAGCTTGCCGTAGGAAGACTTTGGGTGCGGCGCCGCCGGCATCCGCTCTGGTTCCGCCGGCATCGCTTTGTTTAAAATATTTGTAGTGTCACCTCTAGCAGGATACAATAGCAAATGGAAAAGCTAGAAGTAAATTGCAATGCTTATTGATGCACTCAAGGAAGGGAAGAACAGTCTTTATTGATAGATGCAACCTGGATCGGGACCAGCGTTTCGAGATTGTTAGACTTGGTGGAGCAGAAGCTGATGTGCATGCAATTGTTCTTGATTTACTGGCTCGACTCTGTATAGCGCGCTTAGTAAACCGAACCGGTCATGAAGGGAAGTTGCAAGGTGGGAAAGCTGCCGCCGTTGTCAATCGTATGCTGCAAAATAAGGAGTTATCACAGCTGAATAAAGGGTTTTTTCGGATCACATTTTGTCAAAGTGATTTTGATGTCAAAAATACTGTTGATATGTATCGATCGTTGGGGCCATCTGATAATCTCCAGTCTGGCACTTTTGGTCAAAAGGGTGAGGACGCTAAAGTTCAACAAGGAATTATGAAATTTTTCAAGAAAGTTGTCAATGGTGCTAATAGCTTTCAGATGAACAAGGGAGCTGAGGTTGGAAACGATAAACAGGGGAAGGAAATGTTGCCAAAAACATTTGTTAGCGATGGTCAATGGGATGATGCTCATACTCTAGCTTTCCCATCCATTTCTACATCCGATTTTCAGTTCAATGGTCCATTTCTACATCTGATTTTCCATTTCTAGCATCTAACATCATTGTAGAGATTGTTGCTGAGTTTTTGAGTAAGTTTGATAATATTAGGCTTGTTCTGGTGGATTTAAGCCTGAAATCAAGTATTCTAGCTTTAATTAGGGCAAAAGCATCAAAGAATAACATTGATGCTAGCAAATTCTTGATACATGCTGGAGATATAACTAGACTGTATTTAGAAGGAGGTTTGCATTGTAATGCAATAGCCAATGCTGCCAACTGGTATGACTTCGTATAGTTGTGCATTATAATTGCTTTTCTCTGTTATGGATGGATTTTGTACTGCATGTTGTTTATTTGATAACTAACGGCAGATTGATGATCACTGATAAGTTCTTAGGTTTTAAGAATAATTAAACGACCTAAGTTTGTTTTTTTTTTAAAAAAAAATCTTCTCATATTGTTGGATGTTTTCTAGCCAATGTGGTTAATTTGTAAATTAAGCATAACCTGTGATAAAACCGAACAAATATTCAAAACTCTTATGATGTAGAATGGAAAAGACAAAGGGAAGGACAAATAGCAAAGGAAGAATGAGAGGAAAAAAAAGAGGATAAGCAGAAAGACTAAAAAGAAGCAGTGGGTAGATGAAGAAAGGGGAAGGAAAGAGAGAGGATATTGGAGATAATTTCATTCAATTTATCAAACCTGCAGAAAACTAAAATGCGGAGTAAATTTTAAAGATTGTAAGTGAAATGAAAGTAAATCAAAAATTGTTTAAACCTAAATGGTAGAAAATATAAAAGATATTACATGTGAGAAAAGAAAATATTAAGACCGTTAAATAATAAAATATTCAAATATTAGGAAGCTAAGTTCTGTTACCATTCTTCTGTTAGGATGTAATAATAGAAAATAGAGAACACCACAATTCTTTACATGGTTTGGTATGCAGGAATATAAAAATATTTTTGGTCTTTTAACTATTAGCTTAAGCTTTTAGGTCATTTGGTAACCAGAACTTTATATGGTATTAAAGTCAGAGATCTCAAGTTCTAACCGCAGTGATCCCCAATTTTCTCTTGCATAAAGTTAAAATAAAAAGAAAATAGACCTATGTTGAATTCACGCTACTAAGGAAAGAAGCTTGTGCATTAGGAATTTAGGGGATATATAAGAATATAAAATTATTCTTGAACCAGTACCCATCAGCTTAAACTTTTAGGTTAGTTGGTATCTAGAGATTTAACATGGTAAACCTTCACCTTGATTCATGGATGCACTAAGAATTCATACTCAATGGTATCAAGTTAGAATAAGTGTTTTACCCCTTATTAAAATAGACTGTAGAACAATCACTTTACATGATAAATGAAATCTCAATATGTGTTATTTTGATATTCAAATACGTCAGCACTTATTATATGTCTTCAGATATTCAGTCTTAAAAATTTTTGGGTTTGAATCATAATTGAGGAATCTGGCTTAACAATTACATCTACGAAGTCTTCATCACTATTCTTTTTCGTTCTTTTATTTTAACTTTCATCAAAAAGTGATGACACATGATGCTCAACTGTTAATTTCAGGCGGCTTAAACCTGGAGGAGGAGGAGTTAATGCAGCTATCTTTAGTGCAGGTGGTCATGCCTTAGAAGTTGCGACTAAGGAAGAGGCTAAAACTATAAGCTCTGGAAGTTCAATTGCTGTTCAAGTTCCTAAAACATCGCCACTCTTCCAAACAGAAGGTGTAACTCATGTCATTCATGTTTTAGGGCCAAACATGAATCCTCAAAGACCCAACTACCTCAAAGGTGACTATGTCAAGGGTTGTGAGATCCTACGTGATGCATATTCTTTGCTATTCAAGAACTTTGTTTCCATCACAAGAAACCACAATTGCCAGAAGGAATATGATGAAGACTTCTATCTTGGATCTTCCAGTATAGCTGGAAAGGGAATCATGGATTATTTGTTTTTGGATTGTGAGCAGAAGACTAAGAGAGAAGGCAATCATGTCTTTGGTATGAACAAAAAATGTAGGCGCTTCCCACTTTGGCTTTTTGATAGAATTTGAGATAGAATGTGTTATGAATTCTATTGCATCAAAATGCTATGGCAAATTGGTGGAGGAAGAGGAGCAGAAGAATAATATGACTGCTGCACCCGCAATTCGGACTTGGGGTTCATGTGCTCAGGCTCTTCATCGGATCACGTTGCATCCGGAACTGCACAAAAGTGTTCTCGAGATGTTTGTTGACTATGTTGTGATAAATGACCTTTACCCAAAGGTTTGTGAGTTTCTTAGAAGTGTTTTTAGGGGAATTCAGATACCTATATTTCAGTTTTAGCAGAATAATATGATATTTGGCACAGTTTTTGATATTTATATTTAAGTTTGATAAATCTTTTGAACACCACAAATAGTCCCTTCTTTACTTTGGTTAGTAACTGAAAAAGCAAAGAGTATGGCTAGTAACTCAAAAAGCAAAGAGTAAATTCTTTTATAAGTTCTCTTTATTTGTAGGATGGAAATGTTGACATATGTACCCTAAAAATCTTGTTCGATCTCTCTGAAGCTTCAACATTTTTTATGTAGCACTTTGAATTGACTCCCATGTTTTGTGGATTTAAAAAATTTAGGGGCCTTGTACATAATGTCAAAAATATGAGTGTTAAAACATGTGTTGTCAAGGATAATAATCTAAGATCAATCAAATCTTCTAAATTTGTCCCTATCAAATTTTTTTTTTCATTACCTCATCTTTTTTATGTTTAAAAGAAGTGATGGGTTTGTATGAAATATCGAAGGGCTGATAAATTTCATTAGTATCAAAGAATTGAGAGTGCAAGGTGAATTTCATTAAGATTTCGGGATTTTGTATCTCTTAAAATTTCTTATAATGAAATTATCTCAGTTTGACGCTCCATAACACCATGATACGAGACGGACGAATGACAATGCAATTTAATGATCA
Source organism: Apostasia ramifera (assembly GCA_019297695.1). Taxonomy (NCBI): domain Eukaryota; kingdom Viridiplantae; phylum Streptophyta; class Magnoliopsida; order Asparagales; family Orchidaceae; genus Apostasia; species Apostasia ramifera. The sequence continues at coordinate 302,520 of JAEMOT010001044.1, read as the reverse complement.
GCAAATTCATAAGCAGATTATTCACAAACTAATGCTAGAATATTAGAGAACAATATTATAATGACTGAGAAATTAATTAAACCAGTCAAAATTGATTTCTTTCAAAATTTTAAATAAATTAGATCGAAGGTAATTGAAAAATTACCAATTCAGATTAGGGCGCAATCCAGTTTTCAACAAATCAAAAATAAGGAATAGAATTATGGATCTCACAATATTTAACCAACCGTAATTTAAATTCGCTCAATAATGAAAAATCGCACAGGTGGAATAAGTTCGAGCAAATCACAGGCGAGTAGAAAAATTCAGATTATTCGATTTTATCAGGTTAAAGGTTTTATTAAAATTTGTATCTGAGTCAGAAAGTTTTATAGACCAAGTTGTAATTCTTCCAAAAATTAGGGCTAGGCAGTGACTCGTCGCGCAAGACAGGGGTGCGGGCAACGGCGTGCAGCAGGGGCGCGTGCACGCGGAGCAGAGGCTCGGGCGCTGGCGCGGGCGCGGGCTGGGCGCAATTAAATAGGAACATTCTTCATAAGTTCCTTTTTCTCCTTCGTCTTTAGCACCAATTCATCTGAAACTCGAAAATGAGATGGTATGATGTATAAATTAGCTTGGATTTCTTCTATTTGAATTGTTTAACACTTTTAAAATACAGCCCTTTAATTTGAAAGAATTTTTTTTTCTCTTATTAAATACGATGAATATCTATTTCTAAAATTTTTTGTAACACCAAGAACTTTTACTTTAAATTCAGCACTAAGAAGATGTTTAAGATTTTTAACTTTTTCGGCATTCTTAGAGGAGATGAGTATGTCGTCTACATAGAGAAATATGAAAACATGCGAATGATTTGACACATTCTCGAGATAAATACAATTGCTGAATTTAAATGTTAAAAACTCATAGCTGAGTATTTAAGGGTCGAACTTCCCGTACCATTGCGGAGGATATTGCTTTTATCTGTATAAAATTTTTTGTAACTTATTTACTCTATTTTTTATGCGAAAACTATTTTGATATTATGTTGAATTGGGCCTCAACTCAAAAAAAAAAAAAAATGGATTGACATGCATTTAAGAATCAGAGAAAACAAATTAGTGAAATGAATGTCTAGAGGACTTTAGCTTTTTTTTCTTTTTGAACATAAAGTAATCTGAAATATAAAATTTAATATTTTAGATTTTAAATTATAATTTTAATATTTTTATTTTTTTATTAAAATATTTTTAATTTTTAATAAATATAATATTGTATACATAATTGTCAAAAAAAAACCTATAAATATGTGTGTGAAATAACATAAATAAAATATATGCGTACTCAGATATGTGAAATTTTTTTGAAAGAACTTATGTAGATTTTTTTAATTCATCTTTTCCGAAAAAAAATATTTATTATATTAACGTGAAATTCGATATTTTTTTTTGTTGATGGAAGTGAATTCATCGGACTAGATTACAAGCAAATTAAAAATATTGAGAGACCGAAATTAAAAAAAAAAAAAATCCAGAGACCGATGCAGGAGCCGATCTCCGAAGTACATTGCAGACATCTCAACTCCGGCGGCTTTCACTGTGGATTCGGCGGCCTGCTGTTAGCTGCGGAGACCCTGGAGCCCCATTCGAGAACCTCTTTGCTGGTGTCGTCCTTGTGCACTATGACTTCAATGAAGCACAAGCAGTCCTTCTTCTCTCCCGTTGCGGTCTCAATGGCCTCCACGAGCTCCTCCTCGCACTGCACCTTCGCTGTCCAGCACTGCCCTTGGCCGTTGTGGAAAGCTTCCACCAGCGCCGTGTAGTTCCAGTTCTTGATCACGTTGTACGGCCCGTCGTGGACCTCCACCTCGATCGTGTACCCGCCATTGTTGATGAGAAAGATGATGCTGTTCTGCCCATGCCTCATCATCGTGGAAACTTCCTGCGCCGCCACCTGAAGCCCAATTCAGAAAGCGATTGATGAGAGCAAGAACGATTCGTTATTCGTGCAACTTGCTGATCGAAAATGCGAGGAATGGTACCTGAAAGCTTCCGTCGCCGATGAAGGAGATGATTCGCTTATTCGTGGCAGCTTGCGCGTAGCCCAGAGTGGCACCGACAGACCACCCGATGGATCCATACTGCATCTGGAACTCGTAGCCGCAGCTTTCCGGCAGCTTCAGCTTCTGGCAGTTGAACCAGGAGTCGCCGGTATCGGCGATGATGGCATTGCCGCCGGAAAGCATTCTCTGCACGTGCTTGAACAGAACGTTCACCCGCAGAGGCTCCCTCGGCCGGCACTCCAGAGGATGCCCCTCTGGCACAAAGATCCGGCGGTAGTTCTCGTGGGCGGTGGGGTTCTTCTTCAACCTCTTTGCCAATGCTTGGAGAAAATCCTTCATGAGGATGCAGCCGAACGCGGGGCCGTTTGCAACCACCACTCGGTCCGGCTGGACGACGATGGCCTTCTCCTTCTTAAGGAGGAGGGAGTAGCCAACGGAGCTGTAATCATTGAAGATTGGCCCGGCGAAGAGGTAGGCATCGGCGGATTCGATGATCTCTGCGCAGAAGGCGGTGCTGACGGCGCCCCAGTAAGTGCCGATGAACCTCGGGTGGTGCTCCGGCACCATTCCTTTCGCCGATGGCATCACAGCGATGGGCCAGCCACTTGCGTCGGCAAGCTCGATGAAGGCTGCTCCGGCCTTTGCCACCCTCAGCTTCGGACCGCCTACCAGAACTGATTTCACTGCTTTGTTCAAGAACTCTGCAGTTGCCTCCACTGCACATTCTAAACTCATTTTGTTGCTCAATCTGTGCGTAAAAGAAAAAGCATCTATTTAATGTCCGTTCGATTGAATCTTCCAAAATCAAAGTGGCAAAGCAGGGATTTTTAAAAAAAAAAGAAAAAAAACAGGGGATTAGGGGAAAAGATGAGATTTCTGACCTTGGGGAAATGACGAAGGGAACTGGCTCACGAATGAAGGTGGGATGGGGAATTGCTGGAAGATTGCAGCTGATGCTGATGTAGACCGGCTTGCTCTCCTTGAGGGCAGTGGAGATGGCGGTGTCGGTGAGTTCGTGGGCATCTTCCAAATTATTCACCACCGCCTGGCAAAATACATGGCGGAAGCCAATTTAGGTTACCATTTAAGAAACGGATACACAAATAGAAAATCGGGGAAGAAAGGCATACCTGATAGCAGGTTACAGTTTGAAAGCATCGGAGCTCCTGGGAGAAATCTGGCAGACCGATGGTGTGATGAAGGATCCTATTAGATCCATAGTCGTTCGAATTGGGGCCCCCGACGATGCAGATGAGGGGGAGGTTCTCGCTGTAGGCACCGGCGATGGCGTTAAGAACGCTGAGTCCGCCGACGGTGAAGGTGACCACGCAGGTGCTGACGCCGTTCGCACGGGCGTAGCCGTCAGCAGCGTAGCCTGCGTTGAGCTCGTTGCAGCAGCCGACATTGTGGAGCTCGGGCTCGGCGATAAGTTGGTCGAGGAGCGTGAGGTTTAAGTCCCCAGGCACGGAGAACATGTCGCGCACGCCGATCTGGACGAGGCGGCGAGCCAGATGGCTGCCCAACGTCGCCTCCCCCGCCGGAGCCGCCGGCGTCAGCGATCCGACGTTGGTCTCCATCGGCCTGGAAAATGGTGGGAAACAGAGAAAGCTAAAGAGAGAAATAGGTGTGGGCGAGCAGAGCACAGGTGAATGCGAGAAATTTTCGTAGTCTGTGGAGAGGCGGGAGCGGAGATTGCGGTATATATAGACGAAGTGCAGAAGTGTTCGACACCGTGGTTCCGATTTTAGGTAGTTACCGATCCGATTTTGAGTTGAGCTAATACCGACTCAAAATTAAATTAATTTTATTTCAATCAACTTGAAATTAACTCGAGCTCTATTGAGTTCGACTTCGAGCTAGCTCGAGTCAATTTCAATTCACTTCGAGCCGATTTCGATTCGTTTTCAAGCCGGTTTGAAATTGAATCAAATCTCAATTTTTTTTTGAGCCGATTGTTCGACTCGATCCTGCTCAAGATCGGCTCGATTTATAATATATATATATATTATATAACATATATATTATATGCATATATTAAATATATGTATTTTAATTCGAACTGATTTCGAGCTGGATCGAACAGAGCTTACCATGGCTCAAAATCGGCTCGAAATTATTACCGAGACAAACTTTTGGCTAGTTAGTTGGCTCATTTTGATCGACTCGATTTTAATTCGATCTAAAATCGATTCAATTTTCAATCGATTTTTAATTTTCGATCTATATTAATAGAACTGTCACCTGTCAACAGACGTGTATAAATAGAGTTCATGACAGAGCAAGATTGCATTCAGAAGAAGGAGATAATGAGACGTAAGTTTCTTTCAAAAAAATTATTTTACTGTTACTTTAAAAAAAGAGGTTCACTCTAAGGCGATTACGGAGCCGACTTAGCTAGTAAATTGGTAGTTTTGCGATGGATAACTTAAGTAGACCATCATGATAGTTGATTGGGTCACCGAGACGAAAGATGGTGAGGTTTAATTGGTTGGGACATAGGATAGTGTGATGATTGTGGTCGAAAAAGGCGGAGAGCGATTACCAGACAATGTCCTAAAAGAAATGAATCACTGAAGCAAAGAGCGACTTCTGACAGGCTTCTAGGTTTATAAAAAAGGTAAGAAGAGCACATGAATGATTCGTCCCACATCGAAAAGGGGGGAGATTAATCTTGAACTGTATAAATAGATAACGCGATCTCAAATGATAAAGCTACATTGGGCAAAATTCGTAAGGTTAATGATAGAAAACTCCGTAGTTAAACGTATTTGGGGTGAAGTAATAGTAGAATGAGTGACATTCTGGAAAGTACTCAAGTCATGCAGTTCCCAAAAATCAAAACGGATAATGCTTTTATGTTTGAATCATAAGATATTACATATAGCATCCTGATATTTTGATTAGTTTTAGCTATTCCTTTAATCCATTATCGTAAAGAATAACATCTTTACTGTTTGAGATAACATCAATTATCAAATATAATCCATGATATTAAAGTTATCTAGATTTTGAAGCATTATAGCAACATCAAGCACAATGTTTGGATTCAGTTAATTTAGAGAGTTAAAGAGATGCCAAATATGGCTTCATCCTAGCTGCTTCGTGTATTGCTGTAACGTAATCTCAAATTCATATCGATATAATTTATAATTTAGGCTAAAAATTAACTTTATTTTACATCCTATATACATTACTAAAATAATAACTAACTTATATCACTTCCCTCACATATCCCAATATAATAATTAATTTTATTTCACATCATTTACAACTTTCAATAAAAAAATTTCTATCCAAATTTAATTTTAACCTTGTTAAAATAAATTTTATAAACAAGCAGGCCCTTACTAATTAATAGACACGAGATAATGTGTTACATATATATAGCGTAAATTATACCTAGATCTCTGAGTTTAAAGCTTAATAACGCACGGGTCCATGTTATAACATCGAATTTCTTGAGTTTTAATAAATTATCAAATGGGTCTTTTTTTATTTTTTATCCGGCAATCGGAAGGAGAGAGAGGGGAAGGGGTATAATAGTAATTTAAAAAAAAAATTAATAATAAAAAAATAAAAAAGAACCGATTTGATAATTTATTAAAACTCAGAGATCCCAATATTATAATTTTAAAAATCTGGACCTATGTGTTATTAATCCTTAAATTTAAGGACCTGAAAATAATTTACCCATATATATATATATATATATATTATATAGAGGCTCCTATCCATGAAGCCAGTAGAAACTCTCATTGTCATGCAATTATTAATGAGGCTATTGAAGAAAATTCAAAGGTGTTACGTATTTATATAAATAAATGAGATTGAATATATTGAATTTTTTATTTCTATTATATTCTATTAAATAAAAATTTATCATTTAATTCTAAAATCATTCAGCAACAATCATTAAACAGAATATTTTTTTTACTTGAACCAGCTTAAAAAGCAACTTTAATTATTTTTTAGTTTAAAAAAAAACTGTTTGAGAACTATTGAATCCCTCTAAATTTAATTACTGATTAAAATCATACTTTCTAAACTATTATTTCTAAATGCCTAAAACAATAAAATAATCGGAGTGCACACGCCGGGCAGCAGAGTAACTATAGCTTCGTTTGATTCAAGTCGAGTTTTTTATCCAATATAAATTTTAATTATAAAAATCAATTTTATTTCATATTCAATACAAATATGAATATTAAAATTGAAAATATTTTACATTCTATATATTTTTTAATAGTAAAATAAGTTTCTCTCATTAAATTTAAAAAATAAAATATTTTTTTTCATATCTATAAAAAAAAAGCTTCTGTTGAAGAGAGATTCAATAAAAAAAAATTTTAATTAATAGATCAAATTAAATATTATATTCATCAAAAATATTAATATAATTTTTATATTAACCAAACTAATTTACTAATTAAAAAATATCATTTATTAAATCCTTTTATTAATATTAATAAACTTATTTACATACTATTTCAAACAAAAAAAAATCAAATTAATTAAAAAGCCTTAATTTCATATAAACCCAAAAAAAACTCACACCCATCAAAACTTTTAAATAATACAAAATATTTAAATTTCACGTCTCTCATAAATTTTAATATAAAAAATAAATTTATTCATGTAACATCTCATAATATATAAAAGTATTATTCACTTTGACTTTAAAAAAACTGAGTGATTTGAGTGCTTCTCAGGAGGTCACCCAGCCTAGTGCTACTCCAGCACAAACACGCTTAATTACAAAATTTTTTATTATTAGCCTCAAGGTTTTACCTTAAAATGTATCTCTACCATTTGAGATCACGTTATCTACTTATACAGCTCAGGATCTCACTCCATTTCCAACGTGGGACAATTCATTCCCGTGCACCTCTCACCGCTCATTATTTTGGCCTAAAAATCTGCTAGAAGTCGCACTTTACCTCAGCAATTTCTTTCTCATAGGACATCACCCGGCAATCACTCCCCACACTCTTCGACCACAGACGTCACAATTCACATTTTATATATTTTCATATAATCAATTTTATTTTATATCTTATATAAATTTTAATAATATAAATTAATTTTATTTTATATGTAACATATTATGCCTAATAAAATTTACCTCAATTCGGACATCTACCAAACATATTGAAGTCCTCATGACAAATGAACAAGAAAAAGGAGTACATCATCGAATCTTGGAAGACAAATTGATATCAACTTTTACTTCAAGACAAATTGATGACTTTGGATCACATGAATGCCGAAATTCTTTTTCTGTTTAAGGTTACTCTTGCACGAGCAGATAGATTTAGAATGCAACACGGAATATTTCACAGTTTCAGCCAAAAAAGTCACAATGAGAAAAGCAGAGGCTGACAGCTCATTAGACGAGCAAATATAAAAATGGTTATGTTCATTCAAAAGAATGTAGCATCTACGCGCTCTACAAACTAGCAAAATACACAGGGTGAGTTCGTATTTCTAGGCCCAGAGGGCAAGCACAGACATTGCTGCAGATCCGAGCAGCAGTGCTACATAAGAGCTTTTCTTCAGCCTTGAATTCGAGGACATTGCCTTATTGTGGAAGAAGTCTACGGCTATGAGATCAACGAGAGCCATATAAATAAGGATTCCGGAGGAGAGAGACCCCAGTAAACCTTCAAGAATGAGGCTGCTGGGGCTGCTGTCGTCGTAGCCTGTCATGTGGAAGAACAGCATTCCAAGTAGTATTCCCATGGGTGTGGTCACCGAGAACATGAAGCACATAAAACCCACAGTAGCTAATCCGAAACCGGCCTGCCATCACCATCAGAACAGAAGCTAAATCATTCAGAGAACAAAACTAAAGACTAGTCTTAGCAATAAAACGATGGGTTTGATGAATCCGCTCCATATCGCGAGAGAAGAATTGTTAAGGGTAATACATATTTTTGTTTTTTATTTAAACTAACAGAAAAGCTAACAACAGGACTTGTGTTCAATCGCATATCAAATTCAGGGACCTATATGAAATGATTAAAAAACATTCTTAAAGATCAACTGCATGAAGTAAGATTGCCAACGACTGCAGAAATCAAGAAGCAACTAAAAGTGAAACAAAAAGCATCATCAATAGCAATTTTAGGCTTATCAAAATTACATTTAAGTTGCCCTTATAATATAAGTTCCTTCCCACACAGTATCCTAATTTTATATAGTCTCCAAAGAAGTTAACTTTTCATATAATCCCCAATGAAGTCTTACAAGTTCCTTTTACCTGTAGTTGGGCTTCAGCTAAGGCTCAAACATGAGATGCAACTAAGGAGGCATTTAGTTAACATTATCTTAATGTTATGTCTGTTATTTAGAGAAAATAATTATTTAGTATTATTTCGTATATATGAACTCATCCACTTTAATACACTCATCTCTATAATACTTATTTTATTTGCATATTTCTGCTTTGTAAGTCAACACTGAATATTATATAATATCATCGATTTTACTATTATTCAATTTACCTTTAAGCCTAAGTGCAATTTCTTTATCATACAACATACTAGATTTAGACTTCAACTTAATCCATCTTAATTAGATTTTGTTAACAATATCATTATTCATTTCACTATTATATTGTATGATTGAACTAAGATACCTAAATCGCTAACTTTTTTTGATTACTTGATCACCAATTAAACATTTCTAATACAAGTACTTTTATCCTGACTAAATTCTTACAATTTCGAGTTTACATATATTGAAACGCAAAACTTTAGATTTAAAGTATTCGTCCATAATTTTAATTTATTTTTAGTTATATCTCTAATTTTATCAACAAGAAAAATATCATCTACAAAAAACACATATAAAAGCTCCTTTTCTTGATTATCTTGTGATGACATTCATAATCAATAAAAAGAGATGAACTTAAAGTTGAGCCTTGATATAACCCAGCTGAATAAGAAAATTCTTAGACAAACATCATTGCATTCGAGCACAAGTAAAGACCCATTTTATGCATATCTTTACTAACTTAATATAAATACTGCAAGCTTATTTCTTTTTTAAAATTATTCAAAGCGCTTTCACTAGGACTTTATTATAAGATTTTTCTAAATTGATAAAAACTAAATACAAACTCTTTTTCCTCTCCTTAAATTTTTCTATTAAACTTCTTAACAAATAAATAGCTTCCAAAGTAGTAGATTTAATTGGCATAAAACTGAATTGGTTTTGCAATACCCTATCATGATGACATAATTTACGCTCGAACACCAACCTAAAATTTTAAAGTATAAGTCATTAATTTAATCCCTCTATAGTTCATTAATTTACAACATCTAGTGGGATAAAAACTTGGTTATTGTTGTAGTATAGCTGGCACAATATTATACACTAATATACTCTTTTTCTCATTAATTTAACAAAATTTTAACTTTTAAAATCATATTATACAGCCTAATGAACCAATAAACTCCTTCATTTTTCATGCATTTACTAACATTCTATTAGAATATCATTCGACCCTAATATTTTTTTATATTTCGTTTTCTTTAAAATCTCAAAAACTTCAGCTTTACTAATATACTGAATGTAAAAATAATTTTCATTTTCATTTCAAATGCTAAGTTTAATTAGATCAATTGTATTATTACAGCTATCATTAAACAACAACACGACAATAACAATCAAGTCTTTAACTCACTATTATTAAAAAACTTATTAAAATAACTCATACATTTATATTGAATATCCTTATTTTTAAAAAATATTTTTCTATCCACATCCTTATGTATTTTACATAATCAAGTTTTTAGTTCGCCTATCTCATGGCATATCTGCATATGTGTTTTTCTCCTTCTTTAGTACCCAATTTCTTATATAAATTTTCAAAAATTATTTCTTTACATTACAAGCTAATTTCTTGGTCTCTACCAAGCCACTTGATGTCTTCTAATTTTCTTTTTTTTATATTTAAACTAATCTTTATAACAAATTTTCTTCTCTTTAATCCTTTTCTTGCATATCTTATTTCCACCACCAAGATCGTTATTATTTGAAGCCTTTCCATCAGATTCTCTTAGCACATCTACCACCACCTTATGGATTAGTTAGCAACCATCAATCACAAAAGATTAATTACCCTCTCAACATCTAGCTACCTAAGTTCTAAAATTTTTTTCTTAAAAATATTTTTATTTCGTTCTTTAGATCCTACAATTGAGTCAGGTGATACAATTTTAGCTTATTATTCATTCTCTAACTCTTCATATTGTTGATGCTAAGTAGTCAAGCTTTCACTTGAAATGATCTTAAAACATTTGCAATCTAAGCAATCTTGTTTTCTTATAAAAGAACAATCAATATGTGTTTCCAAAAGTCTATTCTTATAAGTAATAATATGCTTATCTCTTTTCTTAAACAAAATATTAGTAATTATAAAATTATATACTAAACAAAACTCCAAAATAATTTTACTTTACTTATTAGTCTCCCAAAAATCATACTTACTATAAATACGATTAAATTCATAAACAATACTTCCTATAAATCATTTAGATCTCTTTCAATAAATATTTTTTTCTCTTGAGGCATTTATTATATCAACTGTTTTAAGTCATTTTAAATTTTTTTTTATATTTGCATCCAAACATACTTTAGGAGAATACACACTTCTTTACATCCCATTATGATGCGTGACGAAAAAATGTGGATGATATTAAATATTTATAATCAGCAAAACTAATTGACAAATTATTTTAATTAAAAGCAAGAATATTTTTAAATAAATTTATGACAAAAATATTTATAAATCTTGCAATTAAATTATTTTAAAATTAAAATCAAAATGGATCATTTGATAAATAAAAATTTATCAAATTAGATTAAAGTGTCAATTTAATTTCAAAAAATAAGATCTGAAATTCAGAAATTAAGACAGATATTTTACACATAAATTCAATAGTAATTTTCACTTAAATAAATGTGCGGTCACATAATTAGAGCCAAACCAAATAACCAAAGTTGTACAATATAATTTTGAATGAGTTGAGAATCAACAATTAAATGATTTCAGAAAGGATCATACTTTTTTAGAGCAATTTGAGTTCCAAAAAGTCAGCATGGCTTTGATGCGAAGCAAGCAGACAACGCAATTGCTGAGTGCAGACTAGCAACTTAAATGAGGCGCGATTGGTTTGGCTGTGCAAGCGAGGGTCGAGCAGAACAACAGAATCGACCGAGCAGGACGACACGATTAACCAAGCAGGATGGCGGGGTCAGCAAAACAAAACGGTTGGGTTAGCCGAGTAGAACAGTAGGGTGGTCAATTAGGATAGCAGGGTCGGCCAAGCAGGACGGCAGGACGAGAGCACAAGCGGGGCGACCAATGCTCGCACGAGCTAGCGCGACACTCAATGCTCATAGGCGGGTGGTGGTGCTCGCGGACTCACAGCCACGGGGCGACCAGAGTTTGTGGCGTGGCCACCCAAGCATGTCAGCCCGGAGCGACAACATAGTTGTGCAGGCAAGCTAGCACGGCGCGATAGTGTGGTCGTACAAGCGGTTCAACGCAAGGTAGTCGGGAACATGCGGCGCATGAAGCGACCAAAGTGGTCCAACTTGCGCAACCATAGTGCGTGCAGGCAACATCACAGAGACAAAGACAAAGAGATGGACAAAGAGAGAAAAGGAGAGAATTTTTATTATTATTAAAAAAAGATAACTAACTAAGCTATTTAAAGATTCTCACCAAAAGCTAAATCTATCCTTTCCTTCACCGAAATATCGACACCTTAATCCAAATCTAGGTATTTGGAAAGCTCTAAACTCAATTCATTAATTAATAACAATCAACTAATACAATGTCGGACGACCTCTTTATATAGAGAAATCTCCTGATAAAATTTGAAAAGAAAATACTAAATACTGAAAAATAAAATGCCAAATAAATCTAAATAAATATGAAACTAATTCTATTACAATAAAATAAAATCAACTTCAAATATGGCGAGGCATCAAATCTTTCAAATTTGCTGTAAATCAAATCTGGATAAAGTTAATATAAAAATTCCTAATTAACTTTAATTAATTTGAATTTGAATTTTGATTCAGCACATGATGTCACCATGGCTATCAGATTTAATGTTGATCCATATCTTCACCATATTGAGAAAGATGTTAGCCAGACGGTTTATTGGCAATTTCATACTGTCAAAATAGTTGATTATCTTTATAAGAATTGGCACTCCAAAAATAGATGTAATTTTTTCAAAAATGTGATCTTCATTACCAAATCCCAAAATTCAAGTGTTTCAGATCCAGCCAAAACCGTCAGATACACACAAAAGAAGAAAATAAGTCCCCAAAATGTAGAGATAATTCCATCCTCTCACAAAAAGCATAACAATGCTGTGACTAGAATCATTACCAGAGAAAACTAAATTATAAAAAAATGAATAAAAATAGATCAAAATGCACCAAGCACCTACAATAACATGCAATTTATTGATGATAGCTGAGAATAGTAAGAATCACGTGAGCAAACTCGCTCTCCTTCGCTTTTTGGTTTCTACATTCTTTCTAATCTCGGTCTCTCTCTATAATATCTAAAGCATGAAATGAATCATGATAACACAAGACTTCTAGTCCTATTCCTTCAAATAACCCATAAATCACTTACTAAGAATGGCAATAGAAAGGTATTACACCCTATAGCGCCAAGTCCGTGGGAGTAGAGACCCTCTTACTCCGTTAGGGGGGTCACTACAGGGATATAATCGGGCATTCAAATACATTATTACAACAATAACAAAAATCAAACTTTCATCCCACTAAGTGTGGTTAGTTACATGAATCTTTTGTTTCCATTGCACTCTATCAAATAACAAATTCTTATTTAGCTTCATGTATGTAAGATCATTCCTTATATTTTCTTATCATATCTTTTTTGACCTTCCTCTTCCTCTTTTTATATGGACAATATCCAATAATTTAACTTTTCTTACTGGAACTTCTATTAGCTACAATTTATATGTCACTCACCTATCTTAGCGTTTTCATTTCTGTGACATTTATCTTATTTATATATTTTTACTTTATAAGTTGTCATTTAGCATCATGTAATATTGCTAGTATTACAACTATTCTATAAAATTTATCTTTAAGTCTTACAACCATTCAAATACATTATTAATTGTAACAAAAGTTATCAACTATATCTCCTGAAAGATATTTATTGAAAATATTTGTTGTGTTGTTAGACAAGTCCAATTTCAATTAAAATTATTCAGATTTGAAGAATGAACTTCAGTCACAGAGATCACATTGAAAAGGAAGCAAAACGTGCAACAGTTAAAAAATAATACTGAACCAGAAGATCATTGTGATGCATATCTCGAACTATATTGCGTTAGGAAATCACTGACAAGAAAGTGGGCTTTCACCTGGGCTATGCAGCCACCGAGTCCCATCCCCTCGAAGATTTGATGGAAAGCGAGGGCTGCCACAAGTGGCCGAATAGTACATCGATTCTGCGACATACCCATTGTCACGCCAATAATCACTGAATGGAAAATAATTCCAATCTCTAGCACTTGGGACACCATCCTCTGCTTCAGCTTCGCCATTCGTTCCTCCTCCTCCATCCCCTCAAGCCTTAAATCAATCGCCTCCTCGCCGTGATCCCCGTGCCCGTGGCACGCAATCGCCGCCATCTCCATTGCTGCAGATCCCGATTGCTCTGACTTCCCCTCCCCCTTCCTGACCTCCTGGACCCCGATCCTCATATATTTCGTGGCCTCCTCAGTTGCCTGGGAGGAAGCGGTGATATCCACGAGGAGAGCGAGGAGGGCGCCGATTAGGGTTACGAGGCCTGAAAAGGGGAAATCACGCCAGGGATGTTGGGAAGCGACCTGGCAGTCGGCAAGGGCGTCGAAGGCATCAGGAAGGACGTGGACAAGGGAAGTGGAGAGGATGACTCCGGCGGCGAAGCATTTAATGACCAGGAGCGCGTGGGCGTAGGTAGGCTTACCGGAGAACAGGCGGGCAAGGGCTACCGGTGACGAGATGCCAGCGGCGCTGGAGGCCAGGATGATGAAGATCGAGAACAGCTTGAGGCGCGTCGCCTCCGCGGAGTTGCGGCAGAACGCTGCCCTCGTCTCGTCGTCGAGTGAGCAACCCGCCATGAGGGATGGCTGGATGGGACCTGAAGGCGAAGAAAATTTGGAAAGAAAAGAAATATAAGGATGATGGCGAGCCGTGCTCGCTCGTTGGATGAGCTGCTTTGTTTGATCGGACGGACAGCATTTGTTTATAGTAATAATGCTTTGATTTCTCATGGCAGCAGCAATTGGCGGCAGTGTAAAGACTAAAGACCCAACATTTTTTTTGTTTGGTTTGCTGTACCCTTTATATTTTTAGTTAATTACTAAAATATCCTTACTCTTTACATAGGTACCTCTTAATTATATTTTAATTCATAATTTCTAAAATTTTTGTAATTATTACATATTTTGAAAAATTTATAATAATAATTTTTTTTATAAATTATGATGTGTTGGCTGAAAATTCAAAAGATTAAGGAAGGATGAGTAGGATTATAAGGCTAATTAAAGAGAAAAAGGATGTTGGAATAGAAGATAAGGAGATATTTTTCACGAGGCATTCACTTAAAAAAGAGTAGAGGATGAAGGTAACCTGCAGATTACCGAAGAAGCTTCGCTGGAGGAAAGAAAATCTGATCGAAGAGAGCTGAAATTATAGACGAACTGTGGGTGAACAGTGTCTCGCTAGCCTTTTCCCTCAAAGTACTTGTATCGAAATCGATCCTGCGGAATCAATTTCTCGCCATAAATAAAACTCTTTATAGCGAGAGAAGGGTAGATTCTCGAGATTAGATAAGTTAAGTAAGGTTCATTAATAAGGCAATAGTGGGTTAATGTGTTAGTGACTGGGCCTACCCATGCCGCCTGATAGCCTAGACATTAATGACATGCTTTCTCCTTGTTCCTAGAGGAACCATTACATCATAAGATAGCTATGACATGAAGATTGCTTAATGACCAGTCAGTTATTCGACAAAAGAGGTGAGGTGGCGACTACGAGTGAAAGGGTGATGAGAAAGAATATGCAATAACATATTAATCATTATTAAAAATTTAAAAAAGTATTAAAAATAAAATTAGAAGTTTATTTAATGATAATAATGGAGGAATCTTATTTGTAATATTAAATAAATTGTAAAAAATTATTAGAAAATTTTTTAAAATTGCAGATCTAAAATGTAATTAAAAGTTAATTGTTTTTTTTCAATAATTTATTTTTTAAATGAAAATTTGCTATTGAAATTGATCAAATTTATAATTTAAAAAAATATTGACCAAAGGTCAAACACATTTCATTACTCTTTCTCTCTCTCTCTCAACACAAACAGTAAAGAATAAGACAATGTGTTACGTGTAAGAACATTGAACACAGAATGAAATCAAATTCCTCCTTTTTTAATAATGAAATTTGAATTCTAATTCAAATATGTGGTAAGTGGAATTATTCTGTAAGATTTGCTCTTGATATTGCCGAAATGCCCAAAATATATTTGTTACAGTTACATACAACAATTAATAAAGCTTGTTAATTAAAAATTGCTATTTCTATTTTCATCTCGAGCAGAAGTTATATTACGATTCGATTGCGATGTATGGGACTGCTTAAGTTTCGCATCAAAAATTTGAGATTTTAATACATGTAAGGTTTATAGACTTTGAGTTTTCCACCTCCATGAGTTAGCTTTTTAGGTGTGATTTTTTGGAGGTTTGTATAATTGATATAAGTGTTGTTCATTACTACTACAAATTGCAATCAAGCGGTGCTAGTGGTGATACTGGTATTGCAATATTGTTTTCTAAAGTTTAGCAAATGCTAGTGTAAAGCCAGTTGGCATTGATGTCTGTATCATAGAGTTCGGCAGAATATTACGTACAATCCAATTACAAGCTAGGTATAGGCTTAAATCTCACATTAGAATCACAAAATTCTAATGTGGGTTTACGTGGACTCTGCTCTCAACTCTCGTAAGCTAAATCTTAAGTTATGGTTCTCACGAATCAATTTCACTTGGGATATTACTATATATGTTGATCTTACTTTTCTCAATATTTCACTGGTTAAATTGAACATTAGATCTAGAAATTCGTCTTATTGTTTTTGTATCATATTTCAACATGAAATCTCATTCTTGCTGAATTTACAAGTATTTTTTAATTTACTCCTCAATATCAAAATTTCATGTATCACCATATTTGTATATATTTCGAATTTGATGCAAGATATTTGATAAACCTTCAACACTTGACAGGTTTTGTATCTAACTAATCTTCCTAAAATTGTCCATTGTTCATGAAATTTTGTGTTAATCTTCAAAACTTGCAAATTAATCAAAAATAAATAAAAAATGCAAATTTAAATGCCATCATTATACCTCATAAACACCAAAGCACCAATCTTTTTATTTGTCGTGTAATAAATTAATAAACACTTTAGGGACTCCCTCGATTAAGATGTTATTAAAAAAGCGTTTGGTTTATTGTTATCTTACTATATATTATGTCATGTAATTTATATGTCATGATATTTAGATGTTATTTTTTAATTAATAATTCTATAACCTCACAGAAGATTATTTATAGACGTCGTTAAACTAAACAATTATTTTTTTTAGATAACATAATATAACATCAAGATAGTATTGTACCAAATGCCCCCCTAAACTTTTTTCTATTTTGATGACATCAACAAGTACTTTATTTATACTCATAACTAATCTTTAAGTTATTGTTTAGCTAGATGTAATCTATAGAGTTTAATTGTTTAAGGTATTATATAAACGCATAAAATATTCTAAGAATAATGTATAATTTAGCAAAAAAAATTTGAATTTTGGATCTACTTTGATCCAATTTGATATCATCTAAATGTTTAAGTTATAAATCTTATATAATAAAATAGGTAATTTAATTTTTCAATATGTAATCCTAAAGGCAAACTTTTTAACATTTTCTATAACTATAAATTCTTTTGAGGAAATCTACATGCACATATAATTATTTTCTGCAAACATTTAATATTTATTATAAGGTTCTCCAAAACTTTTTTCAAATGACTAATACGAACTATATTATTTCTTGACTTGAAGTATTTCTTAGAAGATCGTTCATTCTCGTGGTGCTACTTCAGATCAAGCATGTTGAATCTCTGCTCCTCTATCATTTTAGAAGCCCGTCAAATGTTTCTTTACTCCTCGATTTTTCCCTCTTTGATTGAACTAGATTGCATTACGAGTTATCACAAGCCTACTAGCTTTCACTTGACTTATCCTTGAATTATATTTTATTATAGAAAGTCAACTGTAATATATATTGTAGCAGCCTATAATCTAGATGTTGTGGTATTACATTGTTTTAATTTTAAGAAATTATAACATTAACTTAAGGTTTTTCCAAAAAAATATACTAATTAACTATGGTGTTTACATCATTACCATCATAGTTTTAGCTCTAAAAAATACTTATATAAGAGTTAAGATCATGCTTTTATTTATATAAGTCAATATCACTCATTCCTTTCCATTATGAGATGATTTAATATTCATGTGCCCCTCTTTGACCTAAAAACCTACTAATAGTTATAGCCCCTTTGTCATCCTAGCTAGAAGTCTGCTAAGAAAATCTCTACTCTTTACTTTCTTTGGACCAAGTTGTTACATGCTATACTCCTCGCTCTCTTTAGTCATTAGCATTAAAGACTACCTTATCTGCTCCAACCACGCACAACAAGTCGTCCAATATTTAGCAAAATCCAACAACTTAGTACTTGTGCCGCTCTCCATTGTCTCCTAGCTTGTTGTCTACAATATCCAAAATAATGACTGCATGCATATATTATAATAAACTCCACCTATTTTAGCTTATAGATAGACATTTCCTCCTCTTAAGTAGGGACACCTTGGAATCCAGATTGAGAGCTAGCCCTATATCTCCCAAAGGTTTTCAAATGTTCTCCCAAGTGTTCTTCATGGATCTTCTTCTCAATATTTAACCTTCAATCTAATTGCCTTTAGAAACTTCTTAGTGGACTTTCTTTGATCTAAAGCTTGATCCAGTCATATAAGAGAACATTTCGAACCAAGTAAATGTTGGTGTAATTTTTCGATTTACCTAAGTTTTACGATTTGTAGGGACATATTATGTAGTGACTTGGGTCTTCTCACAAGAGCTATCGCTAAGCTTCTACGTACTAACCAAATGCTGATCTAATGGTTACTACGAATATTACAATATTTTTAGTGGCACTTATGCATGATACTGTGCTATCCTAAATAGTGACTGATGAACTCTAATAATAACTAATAGATAATGAACTATATCATATTTCATTTTAAAATGTACAAATTCATGAAATTTTGTTGCCATGTGTGGGCCAAATTAGACCATAGGCAATTATTATTATATTAGTGGACAAAATTACCTCGAAAACCAAATAATGCCATTAATTTATTCACATTACATCTATTTCAAATCACATTTATGCAAATAAATACCTCTTTAATTGCTTAGTTAATCTTCTTATTCGTTTGCATGAGTTTGACATGCACTGAAATTTCTGTTGCATGTCACACATATAGATTTCTTCATATGCATATATATATATGCATCGTGGCCTATTTTTTCAGTAGAAGAAACAAATGCATTTCAGCTGTAGTTCTAGTGAAATTAATATATATATATATATATATATATATATATCATAACATCAAATGATTAAAATAATTTCTTGATTAAGCTCATCCATGAACTTTTCCTAGAAGAGATTATTAAAGTATTGTATTAACATGAAAGAAAACATTCTATCTTAACACCTAAGATATGAAGATTATTTTCTCATCTTAATTAAATTAATTTGGTATATATATATATATATGTACATGTGTGCAAATGGTAATTTTCATTTAGGTAGTAAACAATGTTCACAAGGACAATATTTATAATCGCTACACTTTTCAAAAACGCATAATTACATTTCTCAAATCCGGATATATATATAACTTGATTTAATCTTTAAATTAAGTTCATTGAATAAAACCTATATTGAAAAAAAAAATATTGAGAATAAGCCGTGCAAAGATATATAAAAAGTCATAAAATTATCATTCTAAGAATGATATTTTGATATTACATCCTAATTATAATGGAGATAGAGTGATATCTAGCTTTACACCCTAATTATAATGGAGATAGGTGATGTTAGATTGATTTCTTATTTTCATGTAAATAATATCAAATCAATTAAATAAAAATTTTAAAATAACATAATTAATATTTAAAAAATGATGAAAATTTAAATAACTTGAATATTTGCATAATCTAACACCTAGAAGCAATATTGGCATTCTTTCAACCAGCAGAATCTAATTAATCAAGAGTTTAGTGTGAAGGCAACTAGTAGTGCAGAGATAGGAACCATACCTATAAGTTGCACCCTTCTCAAGGCACTGAAGGGCTTCATTTAAATTAACCAGTTATCACATAGGAAAAGAGCAAATCATGAGGTTAATCCAGTGAGAGCACATGTGAAGCTGAAGAAATCTATACATAAAATACCTATATATAAAGGCATATAAAAATGTCATATTGGGCTACAGTTCCTAGATAACATATAATAAGTTCAAAACTAACAATGCACAGAAAACAAAGCTATGTAGGAACAAATGTTTGTTAATTGTTACCTTCCCCCTGCATTAATGGACAAGCTACAATGAATACAAGTACCACAAGATCTCACTACACCCACACTGATCATTCATATAGTCAGATCTAGAGTACTTGAAACCTTTGCATGGAGATCCCTTTCCTCCATTTCTGTCATCTTTGGGTCCTTCTGACTGAACTCTCTTTGTTCTTCTGTCCTTGAGTGATGAGGGGTCGACATGGAGAGAGAGAGTCTGCTGTCTACTTCTTCTTCCTCCCAAGTTCTCTTCCTCTTCTCCTTCCTCATCGTTAAGGTTAGAGACAGCTCAAGATCCGGCTCAACATCTTCCTCCTTCCATGGTCTCCTTGTGCTCAGTCGAGTCTGCTCGAAGAAAGGCCTCGGCCTGTCGTGCTCTCTGAAGAAGGCAATGGTAGCTGGGCGTTGCGATGCTGATCCCATGGGATTCAAGCACCCTTGGCCAATCCAGGAAGTGGCATATCTGCATATATAATTTATGTTATGACATCTAATTTTGATCATTAGGAAGTCTTTTTTCATTAAAATCAAAGCTGTTTTGCCACCTCAAGCCTGAGGTCCTTTGCTCAAAAACAAGAAAGTTTGGAAGTTGGCCAAGACTATATACATTCGGCTGCTTTTCGCTTTCTTTTACTGCACAGAGATTTTGCGAAGCTGCAATTTTTCATCAACTTTCAGATTGATGTTCAAATTAATAATCAAGCAAAATTACAAGCTTTTGATTCTAAAGTAAATATATACCTTGTTCTGAATCATCAATTTTTTTACTTCTGAACATCTGAATTAGAAAGAAGAGAAACAAAATTAGAGAAGAAGTAAGTTATAATCTCGATGAAGGAGGCAACTTTAATTAATTACTTGAAGATGGCTTTTGACGTGGGCTATGCTGAGCCCTCTGACATTCATCAGTTGGAGAACAAGCTTCGGCGTTGCTCCTACATGGTGCAAAAGGGATCGAAGAGATCTCTACTTAGATTAATCTTGGTTTGAGATGAAAATAGAGAAGTGACCGGTTAGACTTACGGTCCGGGCCGCCGAGCCGCTCCACAGCATGGACGAAGCAAAAGTGGAGATCCGGTGTCCACCGGAGCCTCGGAATCTTGGATCTGTTGTACTGCCGGACGGTGCTGCCGGAGCTCATGCCGACCTTCCTGTCACCTTCCTCCACCGTGCTGTTGCTCGAGCTCCCCCCCGCCGCTGCCTTAGGATTTTCATCCCCTTCATCTTCGTCTTCGTCCTTGTCATGGGAAGGAGCTACAAAGTTCTCCGAATTCTCTGAGCAAGAACTGGCCGTCATCAGAGCTGCTACAAAGAAGAAGCTTTTTTAATTCTTCTCCTCTCCAAAAACGATCAGCAGAATTCTTCTCTCTGATTGCTGAAGATTCTTGAAGGCACGAAAAACCCAGCTTGATTCTTTAAAGAATCATTAGTTTTGTAGCTGGAGATCATGTGCAGTAGTATTGGTTTGAAGGCAATAGAAAAGAGAGGAGAATTGTTGTGAGAACCCTAGCTAGCAACCCTTAGACAAATAGAGAAGTACTGTTTCTTTCTTCTCTTTTTCTGTGATGTGGTTAATTAATTTAGTCTTTGCTTGCATGAGATGTGATGTCATGGTTATAGTCATCACATATGGATGCATCCATGATCATCCATTATTTTTTAAAATCTAGGGTAAATAATAATTTCAAATAACTCTTTCGAATTTATTTATATATATATCAAGGTAGTTAAGTTTCTCAATTTTTATATAAGTTAACTAAAAGGTATTCTTTCATTAAAAAAAAAATTGTTTAAAAATATATATATACATACATACATAGTGAATATTAAACCTCAAATATAAAATTACTGTTGTACTCTTTGTTTATGTGACACATATATACATATTTCTAATTAAACTTGCTTATTTTTTTAATTAACTTGAATATGTGAAGTACCCAAATGCATACATATACATATACATATATATATATATATATCGATCATGCTACACAACATTAATAATTGACTAATAAATTTACCAATCATAATTTAAATTTCTTATTTACTGAATTATTTAATAGATTAATTATAACTTAATCTATTAAATAATTTAGTAAATTAAAAAAAAAATCATAAATTGGTTAATTTATTTATTAGTTTTTAGAAATGCATAGTATTCACATGTAAAGATAATTACATGCATACAACTAAGATCTAGTTACTTTACATATTTGATATTTAAATACAACTCATGTCACAATATTGCGATACGCATATGTAACAAAAATTAAAATTTTTATATCTAACATATAATTGTCCCTTACATAATATATATATATATATATATATATATATATATATATATATATATC
>JAEMOT010001044.1:265120-280110 GCA_019297695.1 Apostasia ramifera | reverse complement strand
TGTGTGTGTGAGAGAGAGAGAGATTAGCCTAGTGGGAACTATATTGCAATTTATCCTGTAATGTTTGGCTGAGTTGATGACAGATTTTAGCATAGTTAACTAACTTTGATAATGAAGATTTAAATGTGTATTAGATCAGTATTAAATTTTTTTAATAGAAGATAGGTATTAAATTATCATGATAATAATTAATACTAAAGTATATATATATATATATATATATATATGTTCTCTATGACTAAATTAGTAAAGCTGGTTTTATGCAGGTTATAATTAATGGAGGCCCCGGCAACTAATCTTAGAACAGAAATATTATAACTAGAATAACGACTCTTGTATATTATCTAAAACGTTAATAAATGATTTATGACATCAAAAATCGTCAACCATCACTGTGGGTGACTGATCATTTGGAAGAATCAATGTAGGTTTTCAAGTTTGAAGAAATTTCTAGAGAGAAAGAGAGGGAGAGGTGGAAGTTTGAGAGGAAATTAACACGTTGTTGGCCTTTAGATGAGAGTTGTCGGCGACCGTGCAATTACGAAGAATGCATTAAAAATAAAAAAAAATTATTTGCCGCTCAGAAATCTACATTTAAGCTCTGTTTGGCGCGAGGATCAAATCAGGACTAAAGTGATACTAATTTAAAAAATAATAATAATAATAATAATAATAAATAAATTTTTTTAATTATTTTACATAAATTTTAATATAAAAAAATATTATTTTACTTCATATACTCAATAATTTTTAATAAAAATATATACTTTATTTCACATCCTAGACCAAAATATTAGAATCGAATATTTTGGTCTAAGATATAAAATAAAATTTATTTTTTTATTAAAAATTATTGAGTATGTGAAGTAAAATAATATTTTTTTTATATTAAAATTTGTGTAGAATGATTAAAAATTTTTATTTATTATTACTTTTTTTTAAATTAATATTATTTTAGTTCTGATTTAGTCCTCGCGGGAAACAGGACTTTAATTTCTTAATTTACACTTCCCCCCTGACCTCTTCTTCTTTCTATAATTTATAAATAGCGCAAAAATCAAAAAATGAAAAGTTCAACTATAAATAGTTCGATCTGTAATTATATATTCATACATACATATATATATATATATATATATATATGTAAAATAAGAAGCTTCCTTGACTTGTACTATGTATTAACATTCCTAGTACATAAATGCCTTCAAAAAAAAATCTGACTTATAATGCTAAAATTTTCTTTTGGAGATTTATTACATATATGATTTCAATTAAAAAGATTGAATTACAAATCACACATATTAACTAAATACCTTTTCAATCAAGGTATTAATTTACATATCATGATGACCACAAAGTAGATGCTGAAATTGCACACTAATTATCTTGTTTTAAAAATTATAAGTAAAATTATATGTAGCATTTCGTGATGTAGTTATAACAGTATTATTTGTTTTGATTTTAAAAAATTATGTAATTTGAATACTTTTTAGTTATTCACTCTAGGATTACTACTACTCAGCCACACTCAATTATGGAGATCCTATTAAGATAATATATTTTTATGGCACTTTCATTAAAGTGGTTAAATAGTTAAACCGTTTTAAAAAATAGGCGAAAGTATTTTACAGTAGCTCATTGAGATGGCCACCGTAAATAGGAGAACTTTAAATGAAGTCAACTTTTATCTAAATCTTAATGAAGATGTACATCACGGAACTTAAAAAAATAAGTATGATAGTATAATTTTATTTATGAACATTTATGCATATTAAAAATTATGTTTTTTTGCTTAAGATTTATTTTATGTAAATTTATTTCATTAATTTTAAGATTTATAAGAGAGTAAATACCATTTGTTTAATTTCGTGACGTCCCTTAAATTTGTAAAAGAGTAAGCACTTTTTATTTATTTTATATTTATACATTATTTATAATAATTATTTTTTTTGCAAAAATATTAGAGGTTGAAGAATAAAATTCACCCCCTTTTAAAGCTAGGTGGTTTATAAAGATTCTTAATTTACTTATATAGATAATAAGTTTATATGTATGATGTTATATAATTTGATTTCAAATGTTAGCAAGATTGAATGAATTAATGATTTGTAGTTAAATTATGATTCTGTTATATGTGAGCTGCTATATGCATATTGCTGTGTATGTTTTTTTATTGTAGTTAAATTATAATTTTGTTACATATGAGCTGTAACATATATATTGTTGTGAATATATTAATTTTTATTGCAGGAAAAAATTTTAAACATAATATAAAGTTATTGTGGTTAAAAAAAATAATTAAAAGGCGGTTGACTTGATTAACCATCTTCTATATTATAGACAGTGGTTGACTAAGTCAATCGTCCTCTATAATATAGACGATAATTCTCTGTAGATAACCGCCGTCTATTATACTACTATAGACTGCAGTCCTCTGCTGAAAACCGCCATCTATTCTTCTTTTAGAGGACGATTCACCACAGTCAAGCGCCTTTTATAGTCAACTATTATGATAGTTAATAACCATCGTAAAAAGCCTGTTAACTACTACGACGTTTAAATATGTGGAAGTTATTTTGCATATTTTAGAGTGGCTTTTAACTGCCGTAAAAAAGTCATCTTGTACTAGTGTCCTATTCCTAGCTGCAAGCACAGTTTGAGATCACTCTATTTACTTATACAGTACAAAAATTTTATTTTTTTTCAACGTGGGACGTTTCATTCCTGTGCCCCATAATCTCACCATTTACCATCAAACTTAGTAAAGAATCACTTCTTGTATCAGTGATTCCCTTCTCTTGGAATACTCTGGTAATCAATCATCGCCATCTTTTCAGCCACCAGTCGTCACGTTGTAAATTTGAAATTTTATGTGTTTAATATGTAAATAATTAACTCTGTTCTGACATAAATGTAAAGTTCTCATTTATAAAATGTAGCATTGAATCTGCACACTGTACAGGCATTGTAAAAGCCCTTTGAAATAATACTGCAGGTTAAATATTAGTAGTATTTGTCACTCATAATTATATTTGAAGCAATTCTATATATATGTTCGATTAATCCTCTGTCAATTAATTGGAAAATTGGTTTGAATACACATTTTAAAATTATAATGTAATGAAATATTCTCAGATATAACTAATTAGGTGCTTATGGATTGTGAGAAGAGATGAGAGAAATGAAGTGTGAGTGAGAGGAAGTTCATGAGAAATACAAAAGATGTAGATATAATTTAAATATTCAGTGAGTTCAAATTAATGTAAGTGTTAACACGTGGTTCCTGCGCTGCATCCTGACCGTACACGTGGCGCCTGGCTGGCCTCCACTTGATTGATTGATTTGCTGACTCATCCCTTTGATTTTGCAGGGCTTTTGACCAGGTCAAACCTCGGCCACGAGTGTTCAACCTAACCTCGTTCCCCGATATCCCAGGATACCCCTGATAACATCAGGCACGAGGTTACGGAGCAACGCCTGTCACAATCAGCTCCACCTAACCGCGCTGCTCCCCGTACAGAGTGCCTTTTTCCAGACCCACAAATCAAGGATCCGCATGCTTCAGCCATCACGGATCCCCAGAAAAAGTACCAATATTTAAAGATATCGTCCATTTGGGCAACTGCTGGCCTCTCCGGTGGCAGACAAACAACGCGGACCCAGAGCCTGTCCATCACCTTTTTTTCCGGAAAACCAGGGTAAAGCCACGCACTCCAACGACTACAAATACCCCTGAAACAGTCCCCAACAAAAGGGAGGAACTCTCATTTTTGTAACAGAGCCCAAACTGAGGAAGCTCTCTTTCTTCTTCTTTTCTTCCAAACAACACTGTACAAGCCTTCAGGGCCATTTTTTCTCCATTAGTGAAACCTTCTTCGCTGATCGACCGGTGGACGTAGGGAATTTCCTCCCTGAACCATCTTAAATCTCTGTGTGTTTCTCTGGATGCTCTGAACTGGTTCCTCCCTTGAGCTTTCATTAACAGGCTCACCCCTTTGCGCGCTGCCGTCTCCCGGAACTCTCTCTTTCTCTTTGGTGTTTCTTGGAACTCCCACATCCTACGTCAACAGTAAGAGATGAAACTTACGTTAACAGATGATATATATAATGTTGGCACTAATTTTGATTTGTCAACGATGATCTAAAAGAATATATAATTTGAACTATAATATGTGACGATCGATCTCCTAGCTTAGAATGAAAGAAGTTTGTTTTAGAATTAAAAGATTTGAGTAGGTTTGAGCTATAGCACTGCAATTTTCAAATAAGTAATGAGAAAACTTATGATACGTGTTCAAAGGTAATTAAATTAAAAAAAAAAAAACTTCGAATTAGCTAGAACATATAATTGAATATTGGAGAGAAAGGTAAATAAAAGAGACAACTTTTACATGAAAATATCGGATAGGAGAAATGCGGTGCTGAGTATTCTGACGGGTTTCAAATGCGCTAAAGTTGAGTACAAGATTTAAGCTACAGTCAAAAGTTCTAAGTACTTGAATTTGATGATATTAATTTGTAGTTACAATTAAGTAGAAAACTTAAACGATTAATGCAATTAATCTACAAATTTGAGTATTCATTAACAATTTCATCAATTAATTAGAGGAAATTGTTATGTACGTATAAATTTTTACCAGACTATCCATCAATTGATTGAAGAAAAATCAGTTTGTGTCTTCTAGTTCAAAGAACATATGGTATTTAAAGTCTTGAATGGCAAGTTCTATTATTCAAAGATTTAGGTAGCTGAAGACCTTGTCGAATATTGTATTATTATTATTATTATTATTGTATTTAGGGTAAATTATACTTAGGTCCCTGAGTTTAGGATTTAATAATTTGAAAGTTCATATTTTCAAAATTATAAAATCGAGATTCTTGAGTTTTAATATAATTTCCAAACGGGTTCTTTTCTAGTTTTTGCATTATTAAAAATCTTTATATGATTATACCATTTCCTTCTCTCTCTTCTTCTGTGCTCTCTCAAGTGGCGATGTTGGCTCACGAGAGCCCCTAGTAGTGGCACAGCTGTCGCTCGCACAGCCCATGCCGCCGAGCTAGCCTACGCGCGCTGTGCGGCATTGCTGCTGGCCTCGCTACATCGGCATTGCCTGGTTGTTGTGTGGCCTCTTGCGGCGGTCGCGAGGGCTGCGTGGTCCCTGTGGCTGTGCACGATGGTTGCGTAGCCGTGAGGTGCTTGTATGAGCCAGCATCGCTACGTGAGATAGTGTGGAGAGAGAAAGAGAAAGACGTATAATAGTGATTGTAAAAATTTTTAATAATAAAAAATTAAAAAATACCCATTTGACAATTATATTAAAACTCAGGAACTCTAAAGTTACAATTTTGAAAACACAGACCTATGCATTAGCAAGCCCTAAATTCAAAGACCTCAATATAATTTACCCTTATATTTATAAAAATACATTAGTTGATTATAAGTTTTGTTCATCAAACTGGCTCTTTGTATGTGTGTTTAATTTGTGTGAGTATATATATATATATAATATAAATCAAAAAATACCAAATCTTCCTACCTAAGATTATGACAAGCTTTAGAGAGGGCAATATGAATTTATGTAATTTTAAAGTAACCTTGAACTCAACCTTTAAACTTGTTCTTTGAATGTCTTCTTCACTGTCTTAATAAATAATTGGAAAGTGCCTAATTAATTAATTAATTAATCATATGATCATTGGCTTAAATATTTATTCTTTTAATTAACCATATAAGTTGTACTGGTCCCACAATATGACAATTTGCAAGCTTGAAGACAAAACCCCTCTCATAATTTAATTAATTTGTTAGGCATCCAAATTAATGATTTGAGTTTTTGGAGTACAAACCTACCCTTAGGCTTGACTTGAGTTAGCCATGTTGCCCATTTTCAATTCAAACCTACCCTAATTAGAAACCCCATGCATGATGACCGAATGCAATTTGGTCCACACATCGACTTGAGGCGGACCAAATTTCTATGTGGATCTAAAGTTTTCATTGCGTATGTTCTTTAACTTTGAAGGCATAGTACATACGGTATGTCGATCTCAATGTTCAACTTTTACAGTCTATTTGTTCGTAAGATTTGTTAAAATTAAAATTGGATACAGATTTTTTTAATTAAAAAGTATGAATAATATGAAATAAAGTTAGTTATTATATTAAAATATACGAAAAATATAATATAAAATTAGTTATTATATTGAGATATGTGAGAGATGTGATATAAATTAGTTATTATTTTGATAATGTGCGTAAGATGTAAAAAATAAAGTTAATTTTTAACATGTGTGATGTCATATGCCTGTTTAAAATTAAATCAAGTTAATTTTGAACTGCCAACCAAACAGGAGCTTGATTATAGGCATACACGTGTCCCACAAATTAACAAATTCAAAAGTAAAGTCTCGCTTTCAACGGTGATAATCAAACATTTAGGTCCCGTTTATCTGAAAGTTTAAAATTAACCTGGTTTAATTTTAACCGGCATATCACATCACACATAAAATTTAATATTAAAAATTAAATTTATTTCACATTATATACATATTACTAAAATAATAACTAATTTATATCACATCCCTCACATATTTCAACATAATAACTAACTTTATATCACATCCCTCACATATCCCAACATAATAACTAACTTATTTCACATCATTCACAACTTTTAATAAAAAAATATCTCTATTCAAATTTAATTTTAACCTTACAAACAAACAGACCCTTAGTGGTTTAGTTTTTCGAACATTACAATTGATTGCATCGTTTCACATTCTTTAGTTAATTCGGTGATTAGTATTAGGCAATTAATTTTTATCGCTTTAAGGTGCGAAACAACTAAATTGGCACCCTTTGAAATTGGGGTACTATTGAGAAGGATTTAGGGCGTCATTATCTTTATTATCATTAGGATATACAAATATAATTTGTTTCTCTTCAATAATATTTTTATTTAGTATGTACCTATATATAATGTATTCGAACAAATATCTCTGGTGAATTTAAAATTGCCAAAAAAATGTTGTAGTTTTTCTTTTCTTTCTAGATTTTTTATGTACAAAACTTTTGAGTTCTGATTTTTTTTTTGTCATTTTAATTTTATTTTTTTCAGAGATATTTTTTGATTTTATTTGCTGGTTTTAACTCCCCCTCCTTCCTAGATCATTTTATATTCATGATAAATCCAAAAGTATTATGAATAATGGGGATAAGAATGAATGGATGATGATGATTATTATATATTGATTATAACAATCAAACTTGACTGTAGTTAATTAATTAATTAATTTGTAGGAGATGTTTTTCAGATAAATTAAAGAAAATGCCTTTTTGGTGAGAGGGTGGTTGCTATTAATAAATAATACAACTTCTTGGCTTCTCTCTCGAAATCTGAGTACTTTTAATACCAGTAATTCACAGTGCCAACTAGGGGTGATAATATATGATCTGATTCGTGAATTTGATTAGTAAATTTCAGGGTCTAATTAAATTATTTTTTAGGGTGTATGTAATCCAATATTATCTAGATATTTATGTAATATACATATCAATATTATTTAAATGACATGATATCTCTACATTATTATTTGTTTAGTATGCACAATACTATTATACTAAATCAAATCTTTATTTTGATAATAACAATCACATCCAGACTATTCAGTCACTGTTTTACCTAATATTATATATATAAAGCGGAGAGCACTCGATGGAACCAAAAAAAATATATTTTATTGTACCATTCTAAAAACTATTTTGCGAAAATATAAGATCCAAATATTAATTTTAAAAAAAATGAAAAAAAAATGTAAATTACCTTAAAAACATGGAACTTCTCAAACCTCTTATTATTCTGTAAAATAATCGTGCATGGGCATGCGTGCCCTACGATTGCGGATCTACTGGAGGATGTTTGTCGCTGCATGCAAACGCATGCATGCATATGCATGACGAAAACTCCATCATGCATGCATGCATGCATGGATGGATGCATGCATGCATGGATGTATGCATGGTCATGGGTTCACATTTGAAGAGAATAATAATCATAAAGAGCTCGTCGAGCACGTACGAAACCGTGAATTGGCGTTCCCAACTAGACTTTGCTTGCGGCTCTCGTTAGTTATTTTATGGTTCACAAAATCCCAATGCATGCACAGCTTTGGTCCCGTGAAAGATTTGATCATGTTTCTGACCATTAAATTGTATTGAAGCTCAGAGATTATCGTTTGAATTCGTGTATATTATTATTAACTTCACCTATAAAACATCTTAAATTCTGAAATAATTTAAAATGTTATTAATATATTTCAAATGATAGCTAACTTGATTTGTCCGTCGATCGAACAGGAGAAAATCATGTCTCATGCATCGAGTACTTCCCGCCACCCGATGCCTCTTGCTGCCGGATATTGATTCCATTTGCTCGATATGCATGCATCCTGTGATCACTCGATGCTCTTCACCGCTCGATGTCGCTTGCTGTGGTGGGTGACATTTTAATAGATAACATAAGTCAAATTAGATGCATGAGATTTAACAAATATTAATAAGTTGAGAGTAGTGTGTGTCTCTCTCTCTCTTTCTCTCTCTCTCTCTATATATATATATATATATATGTATACATTTGAGTTACTCACATTAGAGTATAATTGTCATATAGGCCGTCCATGTTACTTTTTGAAATCTCCTTTTGATCCTTGAATTTGATCATCATTAGAACTCTATAGTTGAGAGAAAGTATCATTACAAAAAAGCTCATTCAAAAAGGAACACTAGTACAATATATGCATTTTACGGCACATTTATAAAAGCGGTTAAAATGAAAAACCGCTGCAAAACTTTTCCGACAAAACATTATACGGCGGTTAACAATGTGAACCGCTGTAGATATATTTTCGACGGCGGTTCACACCACCAACCGCCGTCTAAAGTCAGTACTTTAGAGGGCGGTTGATGATTCAACCGCCATGTATACATCGGGTCGACCTGAGGTCGACCTAAAAAAATCCCCCAAGATGATCAAATTTTCTGTTGAGGGTCGCCGCGGCAGGTCGACCTCAGGTCGACATCTGTAGGCGGCGGTTGGCCTCATAAACCGTCGTCTAATGGTAGTACATTAGACGGCGGTTGGCCGAGTCAACCGCCGTCTATACTTTAGACGGCGGTTGCGAAAGCCAACCGCCGTCTAATGTATACTAACGGGTCGACCTCAGGTCGACCTGAAAAAATCCCCCAGATGACCCAAAATTTCTGTTGAGGGTCGCGGAGGTAGGTCGACCTGGAATTGATACATATAGACGGCGGTTGGCTTAGCCAACCGCCGTCTAAAGGTTTTATATACCGAATCTCCTCTTCATTTTACTCATTTGTTTCAAACGGAAACCCTAATCTCTCTAAGCTTTTTTCGCACGTCGCGACACGAGGGTAGCTCGTTGCCGGTGGACTTCACCTAGCCGGATCAAGGTGCGCTCGTCGATCTCCTCTTCCATCTTCCTCTTTTTGAGCTGTCATTCTCTCAGACATTCGCCGACGCCGGATCTAGGTGCATTCGCAGCCCTACTCCTTCGCCGACGCCGACTAAAGGTTTTATATACGCTCTTTGGACTTCATTTTGCTCATTTGTTTCAAACGAAAAAACCCTACTTCTACGCCGACATCGGCCTACACCCTCACCAACGCTGGATCTAGCCTCATTGCGGCCCTACACCCTACCCGACGCCAAATCTAGCCGCATTTGCGGCCCTACACCCTACCAGACGCCAGATCTAGTCGCATTCGCGGCCCTACTCACTCGCCGACGTCGACCGACCCCGGATCTAGCCTTATTCCCGGCCCTACACCCCCGCCGAAGTCGGATATAGCAAACTTCACCTTCGTCCACCATTTTTTTCTTCTTCTTCTTCATTTTTGTTTTTGGCCGAAATATTTGTATTTAAAAATTAATTTCTTAAGGTAAATCTACTTTCTTATTTTTTTTAATTTTGTTATTATTTTTTCAGGTTAATTGCAAAATATTGAGATTCAGAAATTTCAACTATCATTTCTGCTTAATTTCACATAAGATAAATAATACTTATTTTATTTTTTTTCAGTTTATTTACATGTTCATTCTAATTTATAAGTAGAATTTATGTAAGCTGAATTAATTAACACACATTAATAATATTAATTATGTACAAGCCTTATCATATAGCTACTTATATATGGATCGATCTTAGATTAAAATGGATAGACGATCATTTGAATATGATAATGGAGTAAATTCCTTTATAGATTTTGCACTGAAGAATGAATGCTTAGTTAATGGCAGAATAAGATGTCCGTATTTGAGATGTGGAAATATGAAATTATTTGAAGCCAATATTGTGAAAGATCATTTATTTTTCCATGGGTTTGATGAGACTTATGAAAGATGGATTTGGCACGGTGAATCTGTAACAGATGAAATGAATAATATTGGGAGAAGTCCGTCATCTACATGTGCTAATGTTAACATTGAAAATACAGTCGAGAAAGATAGAATTGAAGATCTAACTTGGGATATTGAAAATAATTTATCAGAAGCGCCAGAACAGTTTGAAGAGTTGCTTCAAGAGGCTAAGAGTCCATTATATCCTAATTGTAAAAGTTTTACTAAACTTTCCGCACTAATGCGTTTGTTTAACTTAAAGGCAGCAAATGGTTTAAGTAACAAGTGTTTTACAGAGTTGCTTATTCTTTTAAAAGATATGTTACCAGCTCCCAATCAACTTCTGAATTCAACTTACAAAGCAAAGAAAATGCTTCGTAAGTTAGGAATGCATTACGAGAAGATCAATGCATGCCCTAATGATTGTATTTTATATCAGAATAAGTATAGTGGATTAGAATAATATCCAAAATGTGGGAAATCAAGGTGGAAGCTGTATGCAGATGGCATTAAAGAAAAAGTCGGTATTCCAGGAAAAGTTTTGTGGTTTTTGCCCCTGATACTGCACTTCGTAAGACTTTTCCAAAATAAAGAATATGCTAAAAATTTTACTTGGCATGCTGATGGTGAAGGACGTATATTTGATAGAATGATGCGACACACTGCTGATTCATCACAATGAAAATCTTTCGATATTAGATTTCCAAATTTTGCTGAAGATCCGAGGAATTTAAGACTTGGTCTGTGCACTGATGGGTTTAATCCGCACAGTGTTCAAAGTAGTCAGCACAGTTGTTAGCCTGTTTTCTTGGTTATTTATAATTTACCTCCTAACTTATGCATGAAACGTAAATTTATTATGATGACTTTGTTGATATCTGGACTGAAGCAACTTGGAAATAAAATAGATGTTTACCTTTCTCCACTTATAGATGATCTTAAAAAATTATGAAAAAAATGAGTGTAGACATATGATGCTTACCGGCATAAGTTATTTACATTAAGGGCAGCACTTATATGGACTGTGAATGACTATCCAGTTTATGATAATTTGGCGGGATGTAGTGTTAAAGGTTATTATGCATGTGTTATTTGTGGTGATATGACTAATGCACAGTATTTTAAATATGAAAGAAAATTATGTTACATGTGTCACAGAAAGTGGTTGCCTCGAGATCATGTATTTCGTAAAAAAAAGAAAGCTTTCGATGGTAATGCTGAGTTTGACAAGGCTCCACGCCCACTTAATGGGAAAGAATTGATCCAAGTTTTGAGCACCATAGGTCAAGATCCTCCAAAAATAAATTGTTGAAAAAGAAGATCAATATTTTTTGACCTTGAGTATTGGGAATATTTGCATGTGCGTCACAATTTAGATGTCATGCATATAGAAAAAAATATTTGTGAAAGTATTATTAGTACACTATTAAATGCCATTGGAAAAAATAAAGATAGTATAAATGCACGATTAGATATGGTAAGTATGGGAATTCGACAACAGCTTGCTCCTAAGGTCTATGGCAGCCGAACATGTCTTCCACATGCATGTTATACATTCACGAAAGAGGAGAAGAAGCGATTCTGTAAGGTTTTGTATGAGTTAAAGGTGCCAGATGGTTATTCTTCAAACCTGAAAAGTCACGTAAATCTCAGAGAATTAAAATTAATTAATTTGAAATCGCATGATTGTCATGTGTTAATGCAACAATTATTACCTGTTGCTATCAGAGGCAGTTTGGATGCTAAACTTCAGAGTGCAATAACGAGGCTATGTTTCTTCTTCAACTCTTTATGTGCTAAAACTGTAGATCCTCTCAAATTAGATGCACTTCAAGTTTGTATTATTGAAATAATTTGTGAGTTGGAGATGTTCTTTCCACCTTCATTTTTTGATATTATGATACACTTAACAGTTCATTTAGTAAGAGAGGTACAACTCTGTGGACCTATTTTTTTGCGGTGGATGTATCCTTTCAAGCGATATATGAAAATACTCAAAGGATATGTTCGTAATCGTTACAGGCCAGAAGCTTGTATAATTGAGAACTATATCGCTGAAGAGATTGTAGAATTTTGTAATGAATACTTACATAATATTAACCCAATTGGAATTCCAATTGATCATACTGCAGTTGACAAGTACGAAAGAGGTATTACATCAGGGAAGTCTCATGTTGTAGATATTAACATATTAAGGCAGGCACATCTGTATGTTTTGCGTAATTCAGTGGCTGTGGATTCATATATTGAAGAGCACAAAGAACAATTACGAAGTGAAAATCCTTTAAATGCACGAAATGAGATATGAATTCAGAATAAGCACATCAAAAAGTTCATTGAATGGTTTGGCTGTCGTATAACTATAATATTATATGGAACAGAAAGTGCTAATATTGATAAGTCATTGAAGTATTTAGTATTTTTATCAAATCACTGCGTGGTGAAGTACGATGGATATATTATCAATGAATATCGCTTTTTCACTAAAGAACGGGACAACAAACGAGTTGTTCAGAATAGCGGGATTTCTTTAATTGCTCAAACAATGTAAATATTAAGTGCAAAAGATAAAAATCCTCATATGGGTGATTTGTGCTACTTTGGTATTATTGAAAAGATATGAGAACTTGATTATATTGGTTTTTGTATTCCATTATTCAAATGCTTATGAGTAGATAGTAATGGTGGGAGCAAAATTGACGAGATGGGCTTTACATTAGTCAATTTTAATCGGATTAGTCATAAAGATGATTGTTTCATTCTCGCAAACCAAGCTAAACAAATTTTCTATGTTGAAGATCTTGCTAATCCACAGTGGTCAATCGTCCTCAATCATAAGCCAAAATTTATGATAGATGAGGATAATGATACTACTTACGAAGAGTTGTTCGGTTTTACAAATGAACTGCCTATGACTATGTATGATAATTCTGATGAGGCTCCTACCTACGTAATCGAAGGTGAAGATGATACTGAGTTAGTAAATAAATCTGGAAAGAAATGAAAAATGAATTGTTAGAAATGCAAAGAATAGCAAATGGTAAATTTTTGTTACATTCGTATTATTTTTTTTTCTTCTGTAGTTTCTCATTGATCAACGTATGTTACTAATATAATTGCAGCTTAATGGCGGACCAATCATCCTCTACAAGCTCGAAGAAAAAAAGAGGCTTGACTCAATTGTTGAAATTAATAACAAATAAAAAGAATACTGAAAAATTAACAACTGAGATAGCCAATGGCTTACCAGTACCTGGGAGAAACACAGATCAGTTGATGAGTTATTTGGGAGTCGTAGTTCGACATAAAGCCCCTATCTCATGCATTAACTGGCGTGAAGTCCAAGAATCAAATAAACAGTTAATGTGGGAACAAATAACGGTAAGGTATTTTGTTTATTTTTTTGAAAAAGTATTTAAGTTGTTAATATTTTTATTATTTTTTCTTCAAAATACATTTGATGGAGTGGATGAGCTGCATGACAAGTTATTTGTTCATATGGGAAAAATGTGGAGGACGTGGAAATCTTTTATGTACAAGAAATTTGTCGAGGAGAAAGATGAAGAAGCTCGATATGTTATTCCTGATGACTATAATTTCATCTCCCAACATGATTGAAATTTATTTGTCAACTATCATATCTCTGAAGAATTTCAGATAATATTTTTTTTGAAGTCATATGTATTATCTAAAATGAATAATTACATTATGATTTTAATATTTTATATAGAATAAAAGTCACACAGTTATAGAAAGGGCAAAGAGTCAGAAATACCATCACACTACCTCAAGGAAGGGTTATGCAGGCTTGGAGCAGGAGATGGTAGATCGATATACTAATAATTATTTTTTGTTTTTATTTACCATAAAATATGATTATTTATATTATCTTATATTTTGTAGCAAAAAGAAATTGGAACTGAGGATCCTATCCCTAGGTCAGACCTATGGAAAGCAGCACATAAAAGAAAGGATGATTGTTATATCAATGTAGCGTCTGAAGAGCTTGGGACCAAGATTATAAGTAATTTGAATTTTGCTCGCATACAAATTATAATATTTTAATATATATATTTAAAATTCTTTTATTTTTTGTATAGGTTGAGTTGGCCACACAGGCTACTCAAGGCACGATTAATCCTGAAGGTAGGAGTGATCTGTTTGCTTTGGCTTACGAAGAGCCAGAGCATCCTGGAAGAGTTAGAGTTGGGGGAAAATTTCAGACAATAACTTCTTTTTTTAAAGAGAATAGAAGAGAAAGATTGTCTAGTTCGGCCACTGCTGTTGATATTCAGCAGTTGAGAGAGGAGAACATTAAACAGCAGCAACATATCTCTCGCCTCGAGGAACATATGACATTGTTGAAGGAAATAGTAACAAGAAGGTATGGATCTACCCAGGCAAGTTCTCTGGCGAGCGTATCAGGTTCTTTTATGGGAGGCAACCCAAGCTCACCTCCTGTATTAGTTGAGGTATTATTTATATATTATTTTCTAAATAAAATAGGATGGTCGTTATATTATGATTTTAGTTACATTTTATAAATTTATATCATAGGGAATGACGTGC
>JAEMOT010001044.1:236150-265104 GCA_019297695.1 Apostasia ramifera | reverse complement strand
TGCTTGTGTTACTCCTAATAATGTGGTCGCCCATGGGAGAGTGGTGAATCCAGTTGCTCATGTTGTACATACATTATCGATGGGCGATGGAACATATACAGTCATTATTGATCATGTAATTGATGGGTCTGCTAGTCTCGTTTTTTCCAATTGATGATAAAACAACAATTGGTGAAGCATTGGGATATGTTATTCCTTGGCCCACATAGCTTATTTCTCATGATGATCAGGTATAATATTTTGTTTTATTAATGTTATAGTTTTAAAATTTTCTATATTATTAATTTTTTTATTTTTTTAAAGCGACTAAAAACCAAAACCAAATCTACTGAAGCACGCCACGATGAAAAATTTCCAACAAGTCAAAGCAAAAAAATTCATGTAAATAATATTATTTATTATCATTGGCATACTTTTACATACATTTGTAATTTATAATTCTAATATATATAAATTACATACAGGAAAAAGATCATGTTCTTATGTCATTTTTAAATAAGATGTTAGAACATGCAATTCATGCATTGACTGATGAGGTGTTGATGTATATTCTTATTTCTGCCGACGTTTATGGGTATGACAAGCAATTATTATTTGATAAAAAAGAAATTTTGGAGTTTGGCGCATTCGAAAAAATCGATGAGTCGATGATAAGTGCTTACATCGGGTAAGTATATATATAAACATTTTGTAGATGCATTTAGATTTTTCAATAATAAATTTTAATTTTATATTATTGTATTTGTACAGGTGTTTATATAATCAAATAAGAGCAGATAGCAATTTGAGAGGTAAATATTGCTTTGTGGATCCACAAAGTATTGCAGATTTAATAAATGATAAGAATCAATGCGCCACAGCATTGGGAAATAGAATAATAGAAGCTAGACTAAATTCATTGGTTATTATTCCTTATAATAGTGGGTAAGTTTCAACAAGTTTTTTAAAAATATTAAAATTTAATTTTTCAAGTATATTAAAATTTAGATATAACATTTAATCTTTTAATAGGGACCATTGGATGTTAGCTGCATTGGATCCGTACAGATTATGCATATATTGGATGGATCCTGTCAGTCAGCCTTATCGACAGCAACTTAAATATATTATCGATCGGTAAGTAAATATTTCTATTTATATTTTTAATAAATGATTATTATTTTATTGTGCATAAACACTTTCTGAATTTTGACAGTTCGATGATAAATTTTTGTATGACGCGTCTTCAAAAGAAAAAGTTTACAGTTAAAGTAAAGACAGTAAAGGTATTGTAACTAGATTATATTTTTCAATTGAGTGAATTTTAATTATCATATTATAATATACTCAATTTTGTGCCTAATTAGTGTCCGATACAAGATGATGATATTAAGTGTGGATATTACATACTCATATATATACGTCACATTGTACTTGCGGGCTTATCAGAAATACCTCCTACTGTACGTGGTCTAGAATATTTATTTTGTTTTACTAATTCTTTATGTTATTAACTAATTTTAATTTTGTAGTTGTTGGAAAATAAGAGCGAATTTAGTAATGACGAATTTGACAATGATATTCGTGAGCCATTGGCAGCATATATATGGGATGAATGGAAACTATGGGATGGTATAACATTTACAATAATCTCTTTGATTATTTATGTGATGATTATAAAATCTTAATTACTAATTTAATTTACAGGTGTACATCGTGGAGCTTAAAAAAATAACTACGAAGGTATGATTTTATTTATATACAAAAATTCATATAAACCATATGTTAGTCTCATACTTCTATACCATAGTCCTCTGGTAGTTTTTATTGTAAGTGAAAATGATCTGGTTTTCCCTGAGCAGTTGGTGGTGGTATTGATTCGATTGGGTCCCTGTGGTTGGACTCAACTTAAAATTAATGGACTTATTTTTTCTAATGAACTCGATTGGGTCCCTGTGATATTGCTATTTATTGTGGGGTAGGCTGTAGCAAGTGAGGGTGGTACAGATGATGCTAAGCGGAGAGGGGAGGCATTTGCTCGTGCATTTCCATGCTTTAGGTTGGTTTTCCTTCATTGGACCATATCTTTTTAAAATCTTTTATATACACTATAAATTGTAATCTATACCTCACTTTATCATTGTTTTAGAGTTTCCTTCAGTTTTGTGACTTCATTTTGTAATTGAAGTTATGTTTTATGTGATCGATATTATTGTTTTATTTATGAATTCAATGGTTAAAATGACTTCTCGATGTATATAATTGCTGCTTCTGGATGTATGTAATTGCTGTGTATCAATGAATGTATATTACTGCTATGAATCGTATTAAATTTTGATAACAAAAATTTTTATTTAAAAAAAAAAATTAATAGGCGGCAGCCCGTCTATAGGTATACTACAACGGCGGTCCAGACCGCTGTCAAAGCCCTGTTAACTATTACGGCGTTTGAATACGCGGCGGTTATATTAATGTTTAAAGGCGGTCTTTAACCGCCGTAAAACAAATTTTCTCTAGTAGTGGAAGATAAAGAATTCATCCATAACACATCCTGAGAAAGATCCAAAGCATAAGTAGCAAAGTCACGAGCAACACATGCAGTTAGCAATCTACTTAAGAGTAACCGAAACTTAATTAGCTCGAGCGTCCTCAGAGAATGAGGCTTTGGGGGCTAGAGGTTCATCTCATTAAATAGCTTTTGCTATATTAAATGCATCTGTCTTAACAAGTCACACTTTAATTTGCAAGTCCTCGAATTCACCTAAAAGCCGGCACTCGGACAATGCACACATGATCACAGATCAAGATGTCATTGCCCTTCGATTTTTGTTTCTTATTTTCAATTTGTCAATTACTCTTGAGCCATGTTTTCCCTCTTATTTCTCATGTCGGTGTAGCTCTTTGCTGCTCCGCCTTGCTCGATTTCGATTACCCGACTATTCAAGTCGTCGCAGGCGTCGCACCGCAACCTACTCTTGCCCGCTAACATCCCCTTCAAACTGGCCCTGCCCTCAAACTCTATCCGCAAATGCTAGCAATCTATGGTTTGATTACAATATTGATCATTGCAGCATTCCTTCATACATTTCAAGGTATTCCACTCATACAACTTTAAGTAGTTATGCAAATGTAAGAAGTGGTCCGATCAAAATAAGTACTAATTAACGCTATCATGAGATATACTCCTCTCTAAATATGCAATTTATATAAAAAAAAAGTGTATAAATGTAAGAAGAGGCGATCGACGATAGGAAATGACATTTATCATGCATGCTCAACAGACTTTTAACAATTATTTTGAATGGAGTGAATTTTAAAACGAAGATTATAACCAACAACAACACTAGACATTAGATTCGAATGCAACACTTTCGATGAAGAACTATGTTGCACTATTGAACGAATTGTTAAACATGAGAAAATCCATAGATTATGCGCTTCAAAATACTGAAAATTTTTCCAATTTAAAGTGACAGAAGAATTCTATTGTGACTGAGAAGGTTGATTACCTAAAACTCATAATTTAGTTGACTTTAGATTCATATGACAAAGCTAAATATTTCATTGAAGGTCAATGAGTTTGCAGAGAATATAGTGTATTTGTATTATATTATTCTATGTTTCATGAGCTTGTTGGTGAGAAATTTTGTCAATAACTTATTTGAAAGCCTATTTGTGATTTTTATTGAAAATAATTCCATCATATGATCTTGACTTCACATTAATCAGCTTGCTGAACACCTCACTTGCTTCAGGATCTTTAACCAATACATAGACTGGATCACTGGCTCCTACAGCCCTACAACAGTAAACACAACAATTCTAACATGTAAGTTAAGACATTTAAAAGAATAAAAGAATGAAGAATGTGAGCATTTTCCCTCTTTTAAGTGGCAATTTATTCACCTTCAATCGTCTGGAATTTGCTTCAGCTCCTGCCAGGTACCTTAGAACCTGAACAAGATGGAAATGCGTTAGCAGTCTTTCATAATAATAAATATTGAACATCTGCAAAAAAAGTCATTCTTTTTTGCTTTATAGTGCCCACTGGTGCTCTCTCACATCACATGCCTTCCTGTTATATTACATCATTCTTTTCAATTATTCAATTATTCAATTATATTTGCTTCTCCTCTGTATTACTTCTCCAATGTTGTCAGGCTTCCCTGTTTCCTTCTCTTCTTCTACTTTAACTTTAGCCTTCCTTCCTTTGTGTTGACGTCTTGTGGCAACACACTCATCTCGAACATTCATCTAGAATTTGAAGTGATAACATATCCGTCTCTCCATAAATATTCATCAATTAGCAAGTATACTAGCTGCTAACAAGTAAAGAATACTAAAATTTGACTTTACCTTATAATTGAACTAACGAAAATATACGGTTATAAGCGGTATATTGATGTCCGTGTCATCATCATCCTCACAAGTGACCACTAAGTCCAGATAGCATTTGTAAGGAGGCAGTTCCACCGTGGCCACCTCTCTTGCCAAGTCTACAATCTTTTTCTCCATCCTATACTTGTGCATTGTGAACATGCTGTTATAGAGCAATGAAGTGCCGCAGGAGATCCTATATGGATTAAGACCCCTACGGTATAGCCAAATGAGGAGATCTCTCAATGTCAAGTTGCCATGTATGATCCATCGATCCCATACTGTCCATGTCATATATCTGTATTTGTATTCCTTGGGAGCTACAGGCTCGGCACTAGAAAAGAATGGCAGGGCAAGATTAGCAAATGTGTTTCTGTAATCCTCCCTCTTGTGCCCTCCAGCAAGGACCTTGTACAGTTCAAGACAGACAAGGCCAGCAGCCAGCGCCTTGGAGGTTGCAATGTCAGGAATGATTCTTCTAGCAATTAATTTAGCCTGGAGCTTATTGACCTCTGGAATGCCGTAATTCCTTGCCCGCATGTTAGCGAGAATGGCAATAAATTCCATATGATGATTTGCATCGCGATCCTGGAACAAATGAATGAGAAAATTTTGACAGCTGAATCGTTTGACAGACATGCAATTCTCAAGATCCCAGAATGCAAATTACAAAAAACAAAAGCATCAAATATGAAATGCAAGGCCTCTATTTTGCTGTTGCTTATGGAGATGATAAATTAAATGAGATCAGTGGAAGTCCTTCAGTTAGGTTTAGGGGCAGTAAAGATGATAGAACAGGGAATTGCTGACAAGCTTAATCAACAGAAGGGTGGAATTTTGAAGAGTTTAAAATGGAATACCAAAATCTTTTAGGGATAATTAGATCCATAAAACTCCTAAATCTTGCTATTCACACACAAAAAGAGAAACGTTAAATGCCACAGAAGCAAAACTTTCTCGAAATTCCATCAATAATGATAACAATATTTTATTGCAAGATGAGTTTATTTTATCTTATTAGTGTTATTTCTTCCTTCCTTCCCATTCTAATGTAATGCTTGTAAACATGCACCTTTGAAATAACAGTAATTGTGTACTTGTGAATATATTTGATAATCAACTACATAACTATAACATATAATGAAATATTCATAGCATCTTAAAAAATGTTAGTACGATTTATGTAAATATTAAGATTTAAGTGTTTCGTATGTAATATTTTCCTTTATTTGCATTATATATGTAACTGCTCGAATCATTTATTATGACAGCTGAAAAAGACAATGCATATGACATATATCACAGAACATAAGAGCAATGTTTAAAAAAAGGGAGATTTTGATGGACTCTTTAATTGCGAAAAATTAAGTGTTTTACTATTAAAGATAAAATATTACAAATACCACATCAAAATCTTACATTATATATTTCACATGGCATTTAAAAAAATTATGAATTAATTGCTGATGCATTTTCATCGGTCTTATATTATTATGTATGGTTCAAAAGTCCATAATAGAGACTTTCATCTCACTAAATTAGTTCAAAGTGGATTTTATATATAACTAATCTACGAAATAAACAACATTTAGAGGGCGTTTGGTTCGATATTATTTTGGTGTTATGTTATGTAATCTAGATGTCATATTTTGACTAATAATTTTATAATCTAATAGAAGATTCTTTGTAGATGTCATTAAACCAAACAATTACTTTCTCTAGATAACATAACATAACATCAAGATAACATTGAACCAAACGCCCCCTTAGAGTATAATGTTAAAGTTTAAGGTTTAGGATTTAGAGTATTAGTGTTAAACTAATTTAGAGCATAAGATTTTAATTTTTTGGATTATAAGCTATAATTTTAGAGCTCAAGATTTGGAGTATAGTGCGATTTTATTTAAAAATTATGTAAGATCTGTAATTTTGTAAGATTTCATTGTGATATACGTACTATTTCATTATTTTTATGATGAAATGCGAAATTTTTCGTAATTAAAGTGTTCTTCATGTAAACGCCCCTTAAAAAACACATTTGAACAGAAACCAAATTATAGAAGTTCAAATGATTTCGTCTTGGAAAAGTAAAGCATTATGTTGTGATAGTGCTGGTCAGCCTAGTGTTTAAAATGGTGAACATGAAAGAAAGAAAGGGCAGAAGAACAAACCATCTCAAACTGAATAGGGTTCATTCGAAACCCTGGCGGCAGCCTCTCAGCACACACTTCCAGTTTAGAAAGGAGACCTTCAATTACTTCAGATTTACCAATTGAGGCAGTCGACGGGCTAGTTGTTTTCACATCTGTATCAATTTTGGCATCCTTTTTGGCCTTGGGTTGAGGAACCATGACTTTATCAACTATATCAGCTAAAATCTCCTGATTTTCTCCCCATTCAGGTACATCTATCCGAAATGCTTGTGCTCTTAATGCAGAAGCAGCCATGATGAACTGAAGGTGTCCAGGATCACTTGAAGAGAACTGCAATGGCCTAAGAAAATGCTTGGGTGCACACTGGATTGATGCACCTG
The DNA here is from genome assembly GCA_019297695.1 of Apostasia ramifera. Taxonomy (NCBI): domain Eukaryota; kingdom Viridiplantae; phylum Streptophyta; class Magnoliopsida; order Asparagales; family Orchidaceae; genus Apostasia; species Apostasia ramifera. The sequence continues at coordinate 258,215 of JAEMOT010001044.1, read as the reverse complement.
TAATACTAGCAGAGTCCACTCGAAAAGCAAATTGCAACTGCTTCACGCAGTTGGTGAAATAATCCTCAAACCTGGAAATAAACAAGCATCAATTACGACAACATTAGGCATTCAAATAGGTTAGGTTGGATCTGGAATATGTCATTCCAAATCCAGTCCAAGAAAATTTTGGGTGGAACCTAGATTCATGAAATGATTGTTCCATGACAAATCAAGTCAGGTACCAAATAATCAAATACTTCAGGCATTCCTATGTTACACGCGAACAAACAAATAAACCACATCAATATTTCCTCTATTTAGGGATCTTCAAAAGATGCAATTGAAATATATTTTATTAAGTATAATGGGTGATTTCTCTAAGTTAATATGATGTGTTGTATCTCCTGGTCATGTTGGGGTTGTTTTAACCATATAATTGGTCCATGTTTTTAGAATGTTTAAATAGCTAATCAGGTCATACTTTGAATTGGAGACTTTGGTCTACCTCACCTATTTTCAAGCTTAACTAGCTACGCTATTAGAAGGAAAACAAAAGTTTTAAGGAGAACGTTCTGCATTCAAAAATGTGCACTGGCATATAAAAGGAAGCAGTAATACTATAACCTGGAAAATATGTTTGAAAACATCCACTTAATATATTACTAATAGCCATGATCAACAGATGTCAATGAAAGGAATACTCACTTCAGTCTTGCCCATTTGATGCAGTCCTGGAACGTCACACATCTCACCTCAAGGCACTCTAAAACACGTTCAAGTAGCTCCCTAGCCAGAGAATTGCCAGCTCTCCTAATAGAAGCAGCAAATTCAGTTGGGTTGGATAAGAAGTTGTTGACATCAATAGGTGCTTTCTCAAGCAAGCTCTCAAACTCAGAGCGAGCCCAGGCTAAACAATCATCAATGTTATGTGGCATGGAGTGAACTGTACTCGTATGAACTTTCATCTCAGGTGGATCTCTCGAGGCCCCATAATTCTCGGTAAGGTGAGGTATGATCATCTGAGTACTACACTTGATGCCTAGAGTCCCTGATTCCAGAAGTGGCTTCTGGTAATATACACATTGCGAATCTATGTACAATCTAGCATTCACATTATCCAACGCACTGATAACAACATCCAAACTATCCCAAAAAGCATCATTATACACATCATCAGTCTCCGGGCTCACGTGATTTTGAAGAGCTTCTACATGTAATGCTGGGTTGATGGAGTTAGCTGCTGTTACAGCTACAGTAGATTTAGCTTCTCCAATGTTACAGTCATGGAAAACGAAATGAGGACTGAGATAGCTCTTCTCAACCAAATTGTCATCTGCTAAAGTTAGTTTCCCCTTAGGGCTGCAACAAACTCCCATTAGGGCCAGGTTCTTCAAAAATTCACATCCAAGAGCACCAGAGCCCACCATAAAGACTTTAGCCTCCTTGAGTTTTGTTTGAAGTTTTGAGCCAAAAACTGAAATTTGGGCATCATAACGGGTGATCAGTGGCATCAAATCATCCGCCTTTAATGGTTCGTCAGGAAGTGACTCAACCGAATCAAAGTAGAAGAACTGGAAAAAGGTTCATGAATGCTTTAAGAATGCAAAACAAACAAAGAAACTTCCAGCCTACATATTGTCGAAAACTTTTACCTGAAAAATTGGATGGAACTTTCCTGAGCAGGCTTTAACAACCTCTTGACCTATTATGCCACCAAAAATTGCAGCCATAGGATTCAAAACTGCTCTGGAACCACTTGCAAAATGGCAAAGAAGCTTATTATCAATCTTTTCTAGTTTAGAAACACCCGAGCTCATATTGATGCTTGCAAAAAAATTTAGTAGCCTCCGAGCGTCCTCCTCAGAGCCCGCAACCGGCAAACGACCCAAATCATGCCTAAATTTATCCAAGGCCTGAAAAGCCAAATGTAATAAAGCTGCGCGGTCATACTTTGAGAAATCACAAAGAAGATAGTCCCCTGGCTCCTTAAGAGCAACCTTTAAAGGTTTGAAGTGGAGGATCTTCGGTAGTTTAAGCTGAGTTACAATTCCACCTTTCACATATTTACCAAAAGTTGTTGTGTCTTCCTCAAGAGTAAATGAATATGGTCTAACATCTCTTACCTTTCTTGGTTTCCCATCATTTAGCTCATTCATTCCATCAACTTCAGAGAAAACAACTAGATCACCATCCTGGAGCTCAAGTCTTTCATCGTTAATGCAGTATACAGTTGCAGGGTTATCATTATTTATGGATGCAATAATACTCATATGAGATTCCTCACCATCGACATCATATACGGTAAAGTTTGGCCCAAAGTCACAAAACATGCTACCAAAAAGTCCTCGAACTTCAGATTTTATAAAGGCAATTGGCGGTTTGTGATTGTGGCAGAACTCATCATACTCAATGGCTTTTTCCAAAGAAACGTCTGTAAAAACAACTGCCTTCAGCAGCAGAGGAAAAAAATGTGAAACATGAGGCCAAAAGGTATGGACAATTTTATTTTCTTTGCTGTTCAAAAGCAAATAACATGAAAATGGTTCAACTTTTATTGAGATCAAAGCACATAACAAAAAAAAACAAAGATTTATTAGTTTCATCAACATAATAGAGTTATGTTGATGCATGACAAACAGAGAATAACATATTTTTATACTAAAATTAATGCAAAACAAAAAAGAGGAAATATGATATGATACCAAAACTGATGCAAAAGTTTAACATAAAATTAGATAATCTCAAATCTCACACAATAACTTTCTAAACTTGATTTTACAATAATTCTAATAATTTCAAATCTCACAAATTAATTTAATATAAAATTCAAATAAAATTAGATTAATGATAAATAAAAATTTACCGTGTTAGATTAGAGCATCAACTTGAATTTCAATAAATCAAATCAAGAGTTTTTGACTAACGGTAATCTCTCTCAATTAAATGTAAAGATTTTTGATTAGAATGAAATCCAAAATCCAAATAATCAAATAATTTGCAATTGAAATCAATTAATCAGATATAATTTGAAATTTGATGTAAATTAGATCTTAGTTGGAAATTCAAGACCAATTAACAATAAATAAATTTGAAATTCGATGTAAATTAGAACATAATTGGAGATTTTGAGACCAACTGAAATGGATGGTTCATGAATGAGCCCTAGAACTTCATATGGATGTTAGAATTGAAAAAAAAAAAAAATTGCTTGAAAATGATGCAGAGGGAAGCTCTTGACAACCAATTTCTGATACAGTCTAGTGTAGCATTATAATGATTCCCAAAGGCCTCTGATAATGATGAAGAATAGATTGGGCTTTGTGCTTCAGGTTGCCTAATTGAGATGCGGGCTTTTGGAAAGTAATCTGGATGCCTTAGATGGGCATCCCAACAAGAATAGCAAAGATTGGAGGGCGGTTAGCAAGATGTGCAAAGAATGAAGGGCAGTGGCATGAATCAAAAGGCAGCTTGAAAACCATGACTAATAAAACTATTCAAAACTCAATACTTTCTCCCAACTCACTCAAAAAATATCTTAGTTTACTCAATATATATATATAAATTAACCTTTTTGAATCGAATTTTGAGTCAAGCTTGAATATCTTGAGCAACATCCTAATTGACATGAAAAATATATTATATAAATTAATTCTTAGTATAAGTAGCAATTAATTGTTAGCGCAATTAGTTAGAACCTCCTGCACCATTCAAATGGTCTTGGGTTTGATCCTTCCTAAAAAAGACAGTTTTTCATTTCAACTTATATAAGTTTTTTTTAAGAGAGCCAAATAAAAGTTAAATATAATATTAACACATAATTTATCATTTAAAACTTATCTCAACCTAACTCGAATTAACTCAAGTTCGAGCCAAATATGAGTTGAGTTTAACAATTTTGAGTTGAGTTTGAGGCCGTCAATACTCGCTCAAGCTCAACTCATTAACAACCCTACTCTTGCCTCACTTTATATCCATAATCAGTAAAAGAGCAAACAAAAGATTCACAGGAAGCACAGATTTCACGAAACCAACAGCTCTTGTTCTGAAAGACGGCTAAAGCCTAAAACTTCAATAATGCTAGTACAAAATGTCAAAAGATGCAATCCTCTTGAAGAATTATGCAAAAAATCAAATGGAAAATATTCCATCGTCCCACAAGATATCCTATAACTACATCATCAACAAAATCTACAGATCTACCAACATTTTTGCATATATGTGAAACTTTGTTCTTTTAAAGTTCTATTTAAAAGAAAATAAAATTTCAACAAAATCTAGAAATTGTATGTCTACATGAATAGCGACTCTTTTCATGGAAGGAAGGCTCCAGGCAGAATCCAAGGACCGGCTTCCCATAGATGATGAAGGCAGGTAGGTGACTATAGACGAGGGACAATGATGTTGACATAAAATCACGGCTCATAAATTGGTCGGTACGGATTAAAGAAAATTGATGATCACAATAACAGAAAAAACAAGAAGGCTAAGTTTTTACATGGAAACCAATATGATCTAAAGAAACACGACAACATTCAAGGGTGGTTGTGAAAATCCACTACAGAAGGAAAATATACAAAGGACAATGTTTCCAAGAGAGATGTTGTATTATAAGAAATACAAGGAGTAAAACTTTACAAACGAGAATCAAAATCTTGAGCCCAAAAGCTATTTGCTAAAGGATTCCCATAGGAGAGGCTTTTTGAGGGTTGGATCAAAGTATTGAGTAAAGGGCTCAACTTACTAAGAAATCAAAACCTCCAAGCCTGTCCTTACTCGCATTTATAACCCCTCAGTCCCTATGATTATCTATGACAATTGCTTGATTTGAATATCACACCCGGCAAAGCATCTAAGACAATTTGGTTGGATCTAGATAGTGCATGTGGGACCTTTATCAGTACTTGATCTTTGCATGGATATGCAATCTAAGCCCTTCACCAAGCTATTGGCTTCCCAAGGGATTGGCTAGGCTTGTCATAGTACAAGTGTACAACCTTTTTAACTAGGGATTGCACCTATCTATTTGAGAATCAGTTTTGATTATCTTGTAGGCTAACTTTTAAAAATAATAAATATTAAATAATTAATGAACAGTTTAACCAATTTCATTAAAAAATTTAAAAATGAACATATTTAGAGAAGTTGCCCAAACTTTAGGCGACTTCAAAAGAAAAAAGGGTTAATGGTGACCGTTAGACCTTCCACCATACCAATCCCACCCCTTTCCACTCTAAACTTTATCTCTCTTGAAAGAAATTTTATTGGTGAATGAAAGTCCTGAATATATTTCTTTATTTTTCTTCTCTATGATAATTTCTCATTCTTATTTTTTATTTTTCATCCTCATATTGCTTTGCATTAGACTAATTGTTCATTACTAATCGAATTTCGTCTTCCACTAATGACATATTTTTTTCATATACTACTTTATTAATATTGATAATTTTGAACGATTTTTATAAAAACATATGTATTATACTTCTTTTAATTATATATTATAAATTTCAATGGTGAATGCTGTAATGTACATTACCGTTGACTTCAACGAAAAGATTGTTTTTACTAATGACAGATGTCCAAATTATATAGGTGAAAAAGTAAAAGTGATTAAATTTAACAATAATGACAAGCAAAATGTGAAAAAAAAAAACTATTTTGAGTCATGTGACTAAATCCTAAACAATACAACAACAAATTTGTAAGTGCTCTGCTTCATATTGATACGAGGCATGGCTTATCGAAAATGACGATGATTGTCCGGCGATGCTTAAGTGCGCATCCATGATGCAAAATAAGAACAAAACTTGTAATATAAGTATATTGAAATGCACACCTGGAAATTGAAAAGTTGTTCCTTCAATAGCCTTTCTGTTGATGTTAATATCATAACAGAATAATTAAGCTCTTGCAACTTCTGCATACAAGCCAGAGCTCGGTTTTGACCAATATCATCTTCTGAGAAGAAAAAATTGCTTGATAAGTCCCATTGTTGCACATCCTCTTCATCGTGCAAGGTTACAGATTTTACGCCTGCAAGGACAACATTCTTTGCTGCAAAAGGAGATAAACACTTAAGATCATGCTTTCCATCATAAGTTGCATGGTAACTCAAATTCTTGCAGTATAAAATAGGATACTACCTCTAAACAATGCCCTCATGATGCAAAACCTGTACTTTTCCAACTTAACTGATATATAGCTTATTGACATCATGTTCTATTCTATAGAAACTATAATTTGTTTGCTAAAGAAATCCTTCTTAACCATGTAGCCACAAGTCCAATTTCATTTTTCAACATTTTGAAGAAAAAAGTAGTAGTGTAGTTTCCTTTTTTTGAAAATAAATATAGTTTCTTTGAGGTAGAATTTTCACAGGCACAAATACAACAGAATTGAAGAGCCAGAAATTTGGAGAACTAAATTTTACCCTGCATACAGATATAATGACAAACTTAGAAAAATGGGAAAAGAGAGTTCCAACATGCACACAGAATAATTCATTATGCTTCAATCAGTTGTCCTCTTTCCTGTTTTCCTTTTTTGTAAAAAACTATAATAAGAACGACCATCATTGCTGCAACCAGAGTAAAGGGAGGGTTGCTATGACGGCACAAGTGCCCAAAACCTGTGTTTTGTGTTCAAATACCTTTGACATTCAAATATCTTTGGCTTACACATTAACCAAGAATCATCAACCAAGTGTGTACTACTTCAAATAGGAAACTAGTATAAGTTCCTTCAAACAGTAATCAATAAAAATATTTTAGAGATTATTCTTAAGGACATTTACATACATAACACTTCATATCACCATATTTATATATCAAATATTTCTTTTTAAAAATTACACGTCACACACCTAAAAATTACACTCCACACACTTTTCTTACACCCACACACTTTTTCTAAAGCTGCAGTGTAATTTTTTGAAAATGGGTGTAATGCACATAATTATGGTAATATAGAGTGTTATGTACGTAATTATCCGTTATTCTTAATATCTTGTTTCTCTCTCAATCCAAACTTGTGTGCTTTGGCATCTTATTATTGATCTCTCCTATTAGATTGGCATCGATTCTCTGAAGCCATATTAGTTGGCATGTCAAATTTCACGAATCAAAGTCTAAAAGATATGAAAATAAAATAAAATACTCTGAAAGATATTCAAATAAAATACTAAAGATGACCTAAAACTGCCTAGCTAGCCTTTTTTCTAAATTGCAAAATTACCCTTAGCAGGAACCTACTAAGCCATGTCATGGAGCCTGTCGAGAGCTTTTCGGAAAACATATTGTGTATCCTGTAACTCATCCCACATTGAAAGTTGGAGTTGTTTTAAGGTTCCAACGCTTGGTTATGCACTATCCTCCTTTTTGTCAAGTTCCCCAAATAGTCTTTAGCAATATAATCTAGAACAATCTCCCTAGCTTAAAAATAACTTTCTCCTTATTTATCTATAAATAAAGTAGAGTATCATTGGGTTGAAATTCAAACAAACCTGCTACATTAAAAATTGTGAAAATTCTCAGATTTGCTGAAAGGTCCACTACAAAAGTGTTATTAATCTTATTCAAGATGCAATACGAGTGAACCTTCTTGGGTTTCAACTTGTTATAAGTTCTGACTAGGAATCTCTTTCCTCAGAAGACCATAGCCATGTTGCCAACTTTGAATGTCTTACCTCCTCAACGTTTATCTATTATTTCCTTATACTTTGCATCAATTTGGTGAACTTTTGTCAAATAGTAGCTTAGACTTATTCTACTTTTTAGACAAAGCGCTTAGCAGACACTATATCCAAGCCGTACTAGATTGAGCTTGTGTTATGGAGATCTTTGGTACACGATTTCGAAATAAGTCTTATCAGTTGACTGATTAATCGTGTTGTTGTAGGCAAACGTTGCTGTGACAAGGCACTGATCCCAATGTTTTAAGTTTGTCACTACACAAATAGCAAAGAATTATACTTAATGTTTTATTGATAACTTCAACTTGGTTGCCCATCTAAGGATAAAAGGAGTTGTTGAACCGCCAGTAAGGGCGGCATGAGTTTCATAACTTACACCAAACGACAAAAACTTTACATCTCAATCAAAGGTGATTGATTTTGGCAATTTATGTAGGCAAACAACTTAGGGAAAAATGGTTACCACATAGAACGGATCAATCACTTTTCTGTATGGGATGAAGAAACCTCTTCAACAACAAAAATAGAATTGAAGCAATTCAGATCTCTCTTCAACTGTGGCTAGTAATAGCGATCTTCAACGAGTGCAATCTTTTTATCTCTGACTACATGACCTACTTTGCGTAGCTCTAAGATCAGCATCTTCAGTTGGGATCAAATCCGCAAATAATATTTAAAGAAAAGAAAGTCACTTTGCATTAGTTAAATATTGTGTATAGCGGGACAGGTTTGGGTATTAGTCAACCCAGCCCAAACCCGTCATGTTGCCATCTCTAGTCATACGCAGCAAATTCCATCGAAGTAATGATATTGAATTGACAAAAGGTTCACAAATATCCATAGCCCCGTTTGTTTTCAACTTAAAAATTAATCTGGTTTAATTTTAACTTGGCATATCACATCATACATAAAATTTAATATTAAAAAATAATTTTATTTCACATCTTTCACAAATTACTAAAATAATAACTAACTTATATCACATCCCTCACATATCCCAACATAATAACTAACTTTATATCACATCCCTCACATATCCCAACATAATAACTAACTTTATTTCACATCATTCACAACTTTCAATAAAAAATATCTTTATTCAAGTTTAATTTTAAACCTTATTAAATTTAACCTTACAAACAAACAGACCTAAAAGTTTTATAACTGTTAGAATCTCACCTATCTCAACACCAAGGCCGTTCAAACCGGAGATAAGAACATTTGAGGCAAAGATCCGCCTCACAGTCTCCATCCCGTCGTCTGGCATCTGCCGAATGGGGAGCTCCAAATCATTCTCTTGCGGCTTGCTACCGTTGCTCTCCGGATCCACCCCTTGATCCATACTTTCATTGTTCTCTGTAACCACTTCGGCTGGCTCCGGTTCTGATGACGACATCAACAAATTCTCGATCTGCTTCTCAACACTGCTCTCCGGAGCCACCTTTTGATCTGCAATTTCATTCTTCTCTGTAGCCTCTTCAGCCGTCTCTGGCTCTGATGAGACCAACTGATCCTCGAGCTGCTTCTCTTGAAATGCTTCTTCCGTAACCAGTTCCACTTCTTCTTCAACGTCAGCCTCAGCCTCTTTCTTCCTGCGGTGCACATAGAGCAACCCGCAACTCAAAATTCCATAGCACCCCACCCCAATGATCAGCAACAGTAAGGCCCGGCGACAGAAGTGACGATCCCTATCAGCCATCAAAACATCCAAGACATAACCGAGGAGGACAAGAGCAACAAAGGAAAAAGAACCCTAATCTGATCGCCGCAAGTGGATCAAGGAAGAACTAGGAAGAAAGGAATCGGGGCTCAGGGACGTGAAACGTACCAAGGAGAACTCACGGTAACGTGAGTGGTGGTCTGATTGGTGTCGAGAAGGCGAGAAGGAAAGAAGAATCTGAGCTGCCTTAGCCATTAGGTTCGTGCCTGCACTCGACCACATTCTGCTCTCAGCCATTAAGCAAGGAGGTTAGGCTTGGAGGGCAACCGGGTAAGGCACAGTCGAACATTACTCAAAGCCCTAAACAAGAGGACAGGGAGGGATGTGGTGGGATGAGTGAAGCGATGGTATTGAGGGAATCCACGAGCCAATGGCATAAAAGTGTCACCTTTTTTTTTTTGATAGAAACAGAGTAGTGTGACTTGAGGAAGAAGAGACGATCTGTGTTTTGAAAGAAAAACAGAGCGACAAGGCCGATGCTCCCGGCTCGGAGTTACGCCGACTGAAGGCATCAATGTCAAGGGAATTTTTTTAATTTCTGCATATTATAATAAATTTACTATTTTATTTATCATTTAAAATATACATATTTAATAAATTTACTATTTTATTTATCATTTAAAATATACATATTTAATAAATTATATAATATACTTATTTTTACACTATATATTTTATAAATTAATTTTTATATATTTTATAGATAAATAATATGTAAAATAATAAGTTTAAAGTAGCATGTATATAATTATCTTTTTTTAGGATGGAACAAGGGAAAATTTATTGGCATTGGCCATTGGGGTTCGACTTTCACGATAGGAGTGGCTATTTTATTTCAAAAATTAAAATTTACTCGTATATTATTCGATTTAACTTTTTTTAGCTCAAAATTATCTTATTTGAAAAAAAATCTATTTAACTTGAGATTAACATGATATTTATATAAATGTACATATTTATGATTTTTAAAAATAAAATTAAAAAATTATATATATATATATATATATATATATATATATATGTTATAATAACTTAGATAATCTACTATCTATTATTTTATAAAAGTGGGAGTTTTAGGAGGGAGAAAACGCGACTCTCTTAGGCTCATTTCCGTTTCTCACATGCATTGAAGAAGACCAAAAGAAAGAGGAAGCCGTGAAAATAAAATAAGCAAAATTGGGGGAGAAGTGATAGCAACATCAGGGGAGACGCAATGACAGGGAGCTGGAACACTGAGGGGCAGAAGGCAGAATGTTGGACAGTTTTCACGGTTGAAAGAATCCACATAAATGTTTACAAATGCGATAGGGGAGATGGAGATAGGGCGAGACTAATTGGGATTAGTCTTATAACTTATGTTTCACTACAGATGAACGCAGCCGCTCGTGTCCCACCACGTCGCCTGTCGGCGCTTACCACTGCTGTCGGCCTCGCCATGGGTCGCCGGTCCACAGCTCACCATCATCGCCGACGCCGATTGGGCGATGGGGAGGGAGAAAACTCTATGTCTAATGCTATGGTGCGCTCCCAACTGCTACTGCCTCGCTTCAAATCCCCTTTCAATTGGTCAAAGTAACCAAGGCTTGGACGGTTGAACGGATTCCTCTCCTCTCCCATTCCCTCACATTGGTAGTGGCAAAGTCGCCTATAGGCTAAGGCGAGCGATTCTGTCTAAAAATGAGCAACCAACAGCGCATATCCACTATCATCATGGCACAAGAGCATTAGGCCTCGTTTAGTTCGAACATTTTTTAACTCAACACAAATTTTAACTATAAAAATCAACTTTATTACACATCTGACACAAATATAAATCTTAAAATCAACTTTATTTCATATCTCATGCACTTTTTAATAAGTTCTTTGATATTAAATTTAAAAATTTAATAGGGCAAAACAAGCTCATCCCCTGCTGGCTCTGCACGCACTTGATAAGCACCATCAGGCACCTCTATCCTGTCCCCTTTCATTTTCTGTATCTTCTCCTTTCCTCACACAGGGTTTCTGCCATACGATCATTAAAAGAGGGTTTTTAGGAAGGTTCTGAATAGAAGCGAGAGCTAAGGTGAGAGATTTCGCACGAAGACGAGAAGTCGGCCAAGGCGGTTTTTACAGTTTATTTTGGAAAGAAACATGAGCAAGAAGTGCATGCTTCTTCTTCTTCTCATATTCCTCTTCTACTTCTGCTTATTCTCCTTCTTATATTTTGTTGATGAACTACATTTTGTTCTGTTATATATAATTAATGAATGATATATGTCTCTTTTATAAGCAACTTAGTTTTGTTTGAATTGGCCATTTGATATTTAAACTTTTAATTATTTTATAATTTCTAGAGGTGATAACCTTATTTTAAAAGCAAATTTAATCACCAACCTCAAATCAAGAATTTAAGAAGCATTTCTTCTTCTTCTTCTTGTAATTGTTTGCTAAATCTTCAACTAATATTAAATTTTTTTAAAAGTATTATTTGATATTAGTAATTGAAGCAAATATTATTTTAATTATTTTTGAGCAAGTGAAAACTAATAAGATATGGATAACCATAGAAGATATATAAAATTATATATGCTTTGAATTTCTTTAATTTTATGTGCTAAAATTTAAATTGATTGTTTTGCTTGTTTTATTATTAATTTGGGCAAATTACACTCAAGTCTCCGAGTTTAACGCTTAATATCACGCAGGTTCATATTTTTTAAATTATAACATCGGTCCCTGAGTTTTAATAAATTATCAAATAGGGTTTTTTTAATTTTTTTATTATTAATAATTTTTAAAATTATCATTTTACCCCCTGCCCCTCTCTCTACTCCCGATCCTGCGCACGCACGCGGCCGCTGGCGTGTCCGGCGGCCACGCAGTGTGTCCACCGGTAGCTGCCGACTCGCCGGCGTCCGGGCGCGTGCACAGGATCAGGAGGAGAGAGGGGCAGAGGGTAAAATAGTAATTTTAAAAATATTAATAATAAAAAAATAGAATACAAACTTATTTGATAATTTATTAAAAAATTTTAAAAAATTATAGAATTATATATCAAAAAATGACATCTAGATGTTTAGATAATATGATATAACACAAAATAACAACGAATTAAATACCTTGCTATTATTATTTAATTTATATTAATGCTAATCTATTGTGTTTCTCATGTGATATTAAGATTTAAGTTTTACTTTTTTTCTCAAAGTTCTGTTTTAGTTGGAGTCATTCTTCATGACACAAATCAATAAAATGTAATATTAATTCAGTCCTGTATTTTTAAAATATTCTATCTTGATGAGAGATTTATATTTTATTATGATTATTTTAGTCGACTATAATACACATAAATGTCTCTTTTTAGAGCTAAATTAGCTCGCTTATTAAATTTATTTTAAATATTTCAGGCTTGCATATTTATTTCATCAATTCTAAATTTACTATAGTTTTTTATTTCAAATTTACTTTGTTCATTAGTGCCTAAATTCTTTTACGGTCATTGGAGAACTTCACTAATCTTCGATTTCTAATTTGTATTACATATTTTAATAGTTTTGAGGCACATTCATAAAGAATTGATTTTAATTTATTCAAAAGATACATTTAAATATATCATTTTTAAGAAAATATACGAGCTTTTAAATTAAAAAATGTAACATTATTATTTAAGAGTTTTGTGAAAAAATTATTAATTAATATAAATATAATAGATATAAGGTTGTAAATATATATATAAAATTTTGATGTAATTTTATAATATTATATTTTAATATATTTAATATATATAATATATATTTGTATAAAAAGTGTGGATTGTAATTATACTAGATTAAATTCAAAAATTAACTTAAAATTTAAAAAATTTGCAAATTTAAATTAAATTTAAATTGGAACGCTATGATCATTTCACCTTCACACGGAACACGAGAGCCGTGTTCACGTATAATAGTTATTATCTTATTCATATATTTTTTATTTTATATAATTTTTATATACATTTTTTTGTAAAAGTATTTTATTTGAATTATTTATATAAATAATAAAAATTTTATATAAAATAAAATATTTATAAAGATAAAAAATTATACATAAAATATAAAAAAAATCATATCAAAGATGTTTTATATGAAAATTTTACTATTTTATATGAGTTTTTTTTTTACATTACATAAAACTTTTTTTTGTCTTCATAAACATATAAAAAATTTAAAAATATTTGTACAAAATAAAAAAATGTTCATAAAAAAATACATGAAATGATTAGAAAGTAGAATTAAACAGTATTTTCTTATCGTTGTATGCCAAATATATTTTGTAAGCCCCATAATGTGTATACAAATAGCTATGCTGTTGCGGCAATTAAGTCTAATAGGTTTTAACTAGGGGTGTCAAAATGAGTCGGCGGGTCGGGTTCTAGTCAAACCCAAATCTGACTCGACCCAAATAGCTTCAACTCGAACCCAACTCATTTATTAAATGAATCAAAATTCATGACTTGAACCCGACCTGATTAATAAATGGGTCGGTTGGCGGGTCGATCCGACCCATTTATAGAGTATTTTTTGATTAAATGCCCAACCCGAACTCTACCCGACCCAATTATGCCCAACCCGAACCCGACCTATTTAATAAATGGGTCAAAATTTATGACCCATATCCGAAATTTGCGAGTTTGATTCGGGTCAAATTCACGGATATATTGTCACCCCTAGTTTTAACTAGTGGAAGCCAACACTCTTACGTAACGGTCTATATTTAAAAAAAAGTCGGCCATTCAAATTCTAATAGCGTAATGGTCTATATTTGTCGTTTCTTTGCCTTTCTTCTTGCACTAGATCCCCCTCTTATTAGTACTCTAATATAAATTTATAAATCATTTTCAAGACGAATATTATACCTTGCAATTAAATAAAGTGATGGTAAACTAAAGAACTCGAGTTGAAAAGTTAAAATGAAAAAGTAGTGATGAGCTGCAGAAGGAGACGATTATGAAGGGTTACGAAACAAAATACGGACTCCGCCCTTAAGTTATGTTATATAGCATCATTCGAAATTTAAATTCTGTTAACTTTGATTATGAAAAATAGGAGTACCAATACTCATGCTCACATAGGTCGAAAAAAAGTCGAGCAAGTTGATCTAATTCTGAATTTTTAGTTTTTCAAGTTTTAGAGGGCATGAAATTTATTGTTCTTATTTAAATGTCTAAATTATTCCTAAAGTATCATTATTTTTATTTCATAATATTATCACTAAATTTTTTGAGACATTTAAATGTTAAAGTGAAAATCTTATATTTTATTATAATATTATCTAAATATATCATCAAATAAACATTTGAATTTAATTGAATTATAATTATTCGAATTCAGGTTTCAAATTTTTTATTTAAATAGTCAATCTTTTGCCATAAATAAATTTTTTTTATAAATATTAAAGTTACACATAACATAATATTGCTGTTGAAACTATAATTTGTGTGTGTCAATTGTCTTATATTTATTGTTTAAAAATTATAATTTATAAATATAACTTAAAATTTAAGTTATGTTGATTCAATTTTGAGTAAAATAAATAATATGAACCAAGCTAAAATCAAATAATTTTCTAGAGCTTCAAATTTTGAGCGAGATTTACTGCCCTATTTCTAAACTCACTTCATAATCACAAAATTTGTAAGTCGAGTTTGACTTGAATATTTAATTTGAATCTCACTCAATTAATAAATAAGATAAAATTATTAACTTAATTTTAAATTAATTAATAAATAAGTTAAATTAATTTATTAATTTGATTTATTTATAATAATTTGAACTAAATATGATCTAATTATATGCAACATAAATTCAACTTATTTAATAAATAAATAAAATTTATAATCTACATCTCTCTCTCTCTCTCTCTCTCTCTCTCTCTCTCGCTCGCTCGCTTCTTCGATTTCTCCTCCAAGGTCTCCGAGTCCCCGTTTACACCTTTCCCTCTAGCATCCAATGCCCAAATCGAACACCTCGATATTGCCCGCGCTGGCTGCGTGGTCCGTCACCGGCAGAAGAGGTCGGACAAAGCCCGTTTCTCGCTCGCCCGAGACGCCGGAGCACAACGCCGCTCGCTTCCTCCTCTCTCTTTCCTATCCCATCTCTGCGGAGAAAAGGCTACCGCCGCCGCCGGCTCCACCGGAGGAGTTTCCAGAAAACGAGATCGTTCGTCGAAGGGATCGCAGCGGAGGAACGCTGCTGCACGAGTGTTCGGTGTGCCCTAAAAGATTCCGCACGGGGCGAGCCCTCGGCGGCCACATGAAGTGCCACTTGGAGCGGGATCTGAAAGGGCGGATCGTCAAGAAGAAGATGAGGAAGATCAGCTCTCTAGGGTTAGGGTTAGAGCTAATAGGCTTTGGTCTCCGAAGCTCCCCGACTACACCTTCTCTTCCGGCTTTCTCCGACGAAGCCGGAGAGGGCGGCGGGGCTGATGCGGTCGATTCGTCCGTGGAGGAGCGTTCGCCGGCTCCGGCTTCTGCTTCCCTGCCGTGGTAGCGTATCACTATCATCGTCTCTGTTCTTTGACAGAATGACATTTTGGTCCCTCATAAATCTACATTTTCAATGGTAATCCCGGTCAGCATGCATATTTACATTTGGGTCACTGAGATCAGATTCTTATTGCAAATATATTTTAATAATATTTCTTTCTAAGTTGTATTAAGCGAAACACCTCATTACACACATATGAGACTCGTTCTCCTTATTAATAATATTTTAACTTTATTATAAATTTTAATAATTTTATTTCACATCTAACACAAATTTCAATCTTAAAAATCAACTTTATTTCACATTCAACACAAATTTCAACCTTAAAATCAATTTTATTTCACATCTTACACACCTCTCAATATTAAAATAATTTTTTTTCAATCAACTCTATAAAATAAAATATTTTCTCTTTCTTTACTCAAATTTATCCTCCAACCAAACAAGCCCTAAAATGTCTTTTTTTTTAATTTAATGGCCATGTTTGGCGCGAGGACTAAATCAGGACCAAAATAATACTAATTTAAAAAACAACAATAATAATAATAAATAATAAATTTTAATCATTTTATACAAATTTTAATATAAAAAAATATTATTTTACTTCACATACTTAATAATTTTCAATAACAAAATTAATTTTATTTTGTATCCTAGACCAAATACTCGATTCAAATATTTTGATCTAGGATGTGAAATAAAGTATATATTTTTATTAAAAATTATTGAGTATGTGAAGTAAAATAATATTTTTTTATATTAGAATTTGCGTAAAATGATTAAAAAAATTATTTATTATTATTATTGTTATTTTTAAAATTAGTATCACTTTAATCCTGATTTGGTCCTCGTGCCAAACAGGGCAGCTTGTTTGGTAAAGCCCTAAAAGTGAGCTCTTATTTCATATCCAACACAAATTTTAACCTTAAAAATCAATTTTATTTCACATCCAACACAAATTTCAACCTTAAAATTAACTTTATTTCACATCCTACACACCTCTCAATATTAAAATAAATTTTTTTTCAATTAACTATATAAAATAAAATATTTTCTCTTTTCTTATCTAAATTTATCATCCGATCAAACAAGTCCTTAGGTCCTGACAATTAAAAATTATTCTGATTTAATTTTAAACAGATATATCACATCACACATAAAATTTAATATTAAAAATTAATTTTATTTCATATTCTACATACATTACTAAAATAATAATTAATTTATATTACATTCTTCAAATATCTCAAAATAATAATTAACTTTATATCACATTCCTTACCTATTCTAATATAATAATTAATTTTATTTTACAATATTTATAATTTTTAATAATAAAATATTTTTATTTTAATTTAATTTAAATTTTATTAAATTAAATTTTACAAATAAATAGAGCCTTAATAATTTATTAATGCCTATAAAAAAATAATTTACTGTTATTATTATCAAAAAAAAAAATTCTTTCAATTTTTAATTCCCTCACGGCATCACCTTTTTTGGCTTTTATTTTGGGAAATGTCAAGTAGGGATCTTTCTCAGTGAGACTCTCGAAGTCAAGAGTCCATCTGCAACTAATAGTTTATTTGTCATAGAATTTCAACCTCATGGACCTGACTGTAATTTACCCTAAAACTACTTTTTAACTACTTTTTAATGATTTATGATTAAATTAAGTTCCAAACTTATATATTATTTGAAATAGGTTTATACAGTTAAAATTTAATATTTTAGTTTTGAAAGGTAAATTTTTATATTATCTTTGGCATCAACAAATTAAATACATAAGAAAGAAAGGAGAAGTTTAGTGGTGCTTCTTTAAAATAATGTTAGCACATAGAGAATTGTGGTGTGGGGGAGAATCTCATTAGGTTTAAAATCATTTCTAATTATGTGTACTTTGAACTTATCTTCATAATTCCTGAAATTTAAAGGGGTCTAATTTAATATTATATTAATATTTCATATTATTGAAATATCTTAATATTTATATATTATTTTTAAATAATAATTTCTAGTATTTTATAAAATTACTTAGATATATTGTTAAGGTAATATTAAATCAAACAATTTTAGCACTAATTCAAACTTTTCTTGATAAATTTTTGATAAAGATGTGCCTTCGTAGGCTTGTAGTGTCAGTATGTTATCTAAGTAATAGATAGATTATACTGACATTAAAATAAAATAGCGTAAATTATCTCTGAATATTTGAAATAACTTGACCGTTTCAAACAGGTTCTTAATTTTTAAATTTTTTCAATCAAGTTCCTAAAGTTAACATTAAATTTCAATCAGATATTCAGATCTGTTTAAGAATTTAAAAAATAAAAGTACATTTTCCCTTGCCCACCTCCAGCGATGTCACAGGCGCACAAGCCATGAATGCGATGGCTCGCAGCTGCTTGGGCTGGCACAGGCAAGGTGAGCTCGCAATGGCTTGCATGCAAGCCTAACCTGCAAGCATTAGGCCGTGGCTGTGTGCTCGCCCAACATACACGGTTGCATTGGCCGCGCGTGCATTGCATGCGCGCAGGCGATCACAAGCCACCACACTCATGACCTACTTGCTACCACCAGATGCAGAAAAGGAAAAGGGTATTTTTTATCCTTTTAATTCTTAAAATGACCTATTGAAATTTAATGTTCAATCTTGTTGACCTCAAGGACTTGATTGAAGGATTTTGAAAATCAAAGACCTATTTAAAATATTCAAGTGACCTCTAGGACCCAAAAGCAATTTACTCAACAATATATCAAAAATTCAACATTAATGAGAGAAATAAGTTCTTATTAATAGCTTTTAACTTTTGTTTGGAAAAATATTTTTCTAGCAGGTTTTCATTAATTCTTAAATGTTAGGAAAAGATCTAAAACTTCAGGGATGAAACTTAGAATCTTCATCATCAAAAAAAAAAAACTTAGATTTTTCAAATTTAGATTTGATAAAATTTTAGTCTTAATTATACTTATAATATTTAATTAAGATCAAAATATCCAATACTCTTAACGTAATACTCAGGCTTGTAATTTTAAATTTAATATTGACCTTTAGCTAAATATTATTTAATTTTAAGTTTAATTCAGCATCGTACATATTAATTAAAAAAATTAGTACATTAAATTTTATTATAAAATATTTTTGTTATTTAATGTAACTCAAAATGAGATTTAAAATGTATTAAAAATGAGTTGAGTTTTATATGAGAAAAATTAGATCTAAAAGTAACAATTTGGACTTATTTATAAGAATATAAAAATTAGGAGACTAAAATATAATTATGCCATTAAATGCATGAGGGGAGAGTTCGATTAGTCAGTTTGTTACAAAAAATAGAAGAAGCGTGCCTACAAGAGAAGGTAAATATTTTTAATAAATATATTTAATAAATGTATATATTTATATTGATTTTAAGGAAATAATTATAATTAGGTTAGCTCATTTATTATATAATGATTTGTTGTTATCCTATAATTGATATATAATATTCTACCAAATAAATTTATTTTGTAATGTTATTGTTATTTATTTTTTGATATAGTGAATTGATGGATAGTACATTGAATTGATATAAGTAATATTTGTCACTAATTTTGGTATGAATAATTGCCATAAAAATAAATTGATATTATGTGATGTGATGTAGTACAGTTGAGGTTTTATACTTAGAACTGATAAGGACGGAAGTTGCGTCCGGTAAGTTGATCCGATGAGGGAGAGGAGTGTTCCTCAGGTAATATCTCAAAAGAGGAAGAATCACTGGTATAAGGAGCGGCTCCTTGCAGGCTTCTAGGATGATAAAGTGGAAAAAATTTCTATCGGGCTTCTAGATAAAAAAATATAAGAATGATAGTTCCATATCAGAATATAAACGATAACTGATTATTAAGAAATAAGAGATATTATATTCCATGTGCTATGCTGATGTGTTATAATATTTTAATTACGCATATGATAATATTATGATGCGAAGATATACATATTTTACTTATTTTATCAAACTGCATGCTGTAATATTACTTGATGTCATGTAAAGGTGGCAAAATCTGAGTTCGTAAGGACTCACCCCCTATTTATTTTTCAAGTACACTTCAACTACATTTGGGATGAGTGTGAAAGCAATCAGCTTAAAAATTAATTTTGATTAATATTTATTTTTAATTAATTATATTTTGTTGAAAGTGGTATAGAATTATTATAATAAAATTGGGATAATTACCCACATACCACACAATTTAGTTTTATTTATGTCTTACTCATCCATTCTTAGTTAATTATACTATGCACACTCAAAATATTATAAAATCTTACATACATACCTTTTAGTTAAAATTTAATCAAAATCTATTTGAAAAAAATTATTCTGTTAGTAAATCATTAAAATTATATTTTTACTTTTAATGATACATATTTTTCTCTTCCTCAATACTACACTAAAGCGCTGATTTGTCCTAAAATCAATTCACATCGCGGATGTCTCATTCCTTTACCACCACCTAAACATTAAGATTTTAGGATTTTCACTCAAAATATATTTAAATATCCTTAAAATAATATGATGAACGGCCCAGATTTTTTGTAATCTAACTATAGTTAGGTTATTGAAAAATTATGATTACTCATTATAATAAAAATAAGTTAAAATATGTGTATGTAAGATTTTATATTAATGTTTTGAATGTGCATAGCGTAATTAATTAAGAATGGATGGGTAAAGCATAAATAAAACTAAATTGTGTGGCATGTAGGTAATTATCCTAATAAAATTAGATTATTTTTTTATGACTATTAATATATTATTTTAGATGTTGAGTTATTTATTTAGTATTAAAAAATATTTAAGGATCACTCCCAACTCAACTAATTGATTCGCTTCTTAATTTATATATTAGCGTATTGGGGCATGACAATTAAAGCGATTAATGTTTTTTTTTTTTCTCACATGCTGGTCGTGTCATTTTCTTGCTTATTTGATAAAGAAAAGCTTTGTTTTCATTATAAAACTAAAAAAAAGTAAATTAAATTGTATGAAGTAATGGGATATTTTGGGTTTTAGCTCTCCCATATTTTTGGGCATTCATTTTCTCATTAATATTAATATTTAATTTGTTGGATTACCTATTATAATATCACACTTTCAATGAGATAAAAATAATGTAATCTATATATTTATTTATGTGCAGTAACGTATGTTAAATTAACATGAAATCCTGTGATGAACTTAAATCAGATAATTAAAAATAAATAGCATTTAGTTCATCTCATTTGCTCTTATATTTATACAGATTTTTCTAATTTTAAATTAAATAAATTGATTCACAAATTTACGTAAAAATATGATTGAATTATTTTTTTAATAGATTCTACTTTTATTTTTAAAAAATTTATAAAAAATTAGTTTTATAACAGAGTTAAGAAACATCATTGAACAACTTTCATTACTAAATAAGTTTTAAAAATAATTACTTTGTTAGTATACAACAATAACAACAATCAAGCCTTACTCCCACTAGGTGGGGTCGGCTATATGACTCTTTTATTTTCATTGCGCTTTATCAGTTACTAAATTCTTATCTAAGTCTAAGTAACTAAGATCACTCCTTATAGTTTCTTATCATGTCTTCTTTGGTCTTCATCTTCCTCTTTATACATGGGCAAAATCGAATAACTCAATTTTTCTAACTGAAGCTTTAATCGTCCTACGATTTAGGTATCCAAACCATCTAAACTGACTTTCTCTAAGTTTATCCTTAATTAGTGCAATACCAACTTTCTTTCGGATATACTCATTTCTCATTTTATCCTTTCGTGTTTATCCACACATCCACCTTAGCATCCGCATTTTTATAATATTTATTTTATTTATATATTTTCTCTTTGCGGGTCAGCACTCAGCACCATATATTATCGCTGGTATTACTACAGTTTTATAAAATTTACCCTTGATTTTGGATGAGATTTTTTTATCGCACAACACACCAGAAATATTTCTTCATTTTATCCATCATGCTTGAATCCTGCTAATAACGTCATTATTTATTTTACCATTATTTTGTATATATAAAATTATATAATATTTATTTTTAAAAGAAGATTTATGTACACTTCTACCTAAATTAATAGACTAATTAATTTAATTTAAAAATTAAATAGACTTATACATATA